>CAHIKZ030000185.1:215000-220000 GCA_903632075.3 Acanthosepion pharaonis | reverse complement strand
ACGTGAATATGACAATAAAGATGAAGACAATAGTCGAACAATGTAAATAGTGTAAGCATTTAATTCAGTGATTAATATTAGTCGTAGAGAACAATATACAATGAAAATCTTAGATCAAAATTATACTATAAATCTGTCACACACACACACACACACACACACACACACACACACACACACACACACACACACATATATATATATATATATGACGGACTCTCCCATCGAGTTTGATGTATGAGGTTCCGACGACCACGAACTAATTATCTTCATGCATGACTTTTGAGACCGGCCCGAGAAATTGCACAAAAGACCACAAACAATACAGAAGAGGGTATTGTATCCAAGTACACCAGAAACACTGTTAGCTGTCTTATTTTGCTTTCTCGTTTCATGTAGTCGACTGATGGTTACTCCCCAGTGCAGCTATATCAATGTTGTACTTCTTTAGCTCCAATGTGACCACAGCTATTTTTATTTCTGGTGCTGACAAATGGATGTTTATCTAATATTTTGTTACGGAGTCTTTATCTGTAAAAATAATTGAAGAATATAACGTCATTTTTTCTATACAAGTTTCAAGTTCTCTACATAGACATATGATTTATTTTTGGAATGAGGATGATCCTGAAATTGAAAATCTGCCCTTCATCTTCTGCCTAAATAGGATTGGGTCTCCGATTCATTCTAAAGTATCTTTTAACGATAAATTTCTAATGTCACCGTCTAAACTACTAAACATTTATTTACTACGTATTTACATATTTTTTCTCACTAGGAGGGGATAAGTTCGCCTATCCACAGTCCGCCAAGGGTTTTTGAACAGGAGTAGATGTTTTTACAATAAGAAATTATCTACAAATAAGGAAACATTTATTTGTTAATAATTTATTAATATTTGTTTTTTAATAATTTCTTCTCATTAGAGAAAATGTCTTGAAATATTAATGAGACCTGTTCTTACCGAATCTTCCATGAGTGTTACCAAATTAATTCTTCTTTTATGTGCCGTATCCCTTCAAGACAAAGGCAACCAGCGCTAACCCCAACTTCCTATCCTATGTAACGAGTAGTAAAGTATGTCTTTTTACCATCAATCCCTATTCCCTGTTCTGTCAACTATTTGCACAAGCAGGTAGGTATCTCTTCCTGCATTCCCCTCTCCCTCTTGCCTTTAATATTTTGTGAGTTTCATATTCTCCCCCTTTTGGTTTCCATTTTCCTTAAAAGCTCCTCGTTACTCACATGTTGGTATTCTCAACATCCTTCTGTAGAGCCACATTTTTGTTGCTTTAATTCTATCATCTTTGAGGAAATTGTCCAGCATTCATTGCCATATGGAAAGGTCGATATTACATAACAGTTCAGCACTATTTTCTTGACCCTAGCGATTTTTTTTATATTTATATATTTAAAACTTTGCTTAGGTTTGGGAAGGCATCTTTCACTATTCAATGCGCCTTCCGATTACTGTGTCCCATTTTCTGTCCGTTAAAACAGCAAATAGTATAAGTATGAAAACTCAGTGAATACACATAATAATAATGAATTATGTATTATAATTATATTTTATAATTACTTTTTGAAAGACCACTATTGCTGTTTCCTTTATAAGACATTCGTTGCTATTCTTGAATTCAGGAACCGGATCTATTGAAATGGAAGAAAGTCTTAAATTAAGAATAGAGGAATTAGAAATTTCGTAGAAGGATTAAAAGTATCTCAACTGCGATGATTCTTCGGTCAAGACTGATAATAAGGAATGTGCCGGAGATTTGACGAAACTTGTTGTCACCCATTCTTTAGCGATGAGCTAAAGACATCTAGTGTGAATAAGAAAATGCATGAACTATAATAAAGAAAGACTCGTTTGAAAAATTAATTACCTGTAACAACTCGGAAAGATATTTGCAAAAAACTACCTTCACACGGCACAATAACACTAAGTGTTTTGCGTGGATACTTGGATAATGTATGTACAGATATCTGCTTAAAATGTTCACGCTTAGTTGACTGTTTCTCTCAGCGAAATATTTCTGACTTTGGAGATTCGTTTTAGGTGGAGTTATAAGTCTTATGGCATTTACGTAAGACCAAAAGTACTGACATTGTGTGGGTGGAGAAGAGGAATTTTTTTAACGATCTTTTGTCTGAACAGTCAGTCCTCACTTTTCTATGCCCACTCAAAAAGCAGATAAACGATTGCTTAAAAACTAGCGATTGAAACAAAAATCGGTTTGGCTGTGCAAAGCACGGATTTCATTTCATGCGAATCAAACAACTCAGCCTTTAAAAGACGTAAGAGAATAGAGAATTAAAGTGAATAAGGAAGCCGTAAAATTTTCTGTGATCAAGTTGTCTAAAAAATCCAAAGGTGTCGTGTGAAAGACAGACAATCAGACAGACAGAAAATGATAGGAGGAAGTATAGAAAGAGAAACGGAAGTAGAGAGATATATGGGACAAAGAGGTAGGCAGGGAAAGAAAGAGAGATGAGGGCTGAGAGTGTGGACAGAAGGAGAAACAGATGGAAATAGAGAAAAACAGAAGAAAGCAAAGCGAAAGAAAGGGAAGTAGTAAAGGACATCGAAAGAGAAGGACAGGAAAAGAGAAATAAGCAATGAAAGCGAAAAGGAGACGGAGAAGAGAAAAAAAGGAGTCAGTATGAAAGACAAGGAGCGGAAGCAGAAGCTGGGAGTGAGAAAGTGGCAGGAAAACTGAGACGGAACAGAGAGTGAAGGAGGGAGAGAGAAAGAGAGTGTGACAGGAAGAGGAAAGCATAGAGAGGGAATGAGAGGGTGACAGAAAAGGGAGAGAGAGGAAGAGAGAGGGGAGGAAGCCTAAAACGAGAAAAAAAAGCGAAAGAGACAAGGAAAGAAAGAGTGAGGCAGGAAAAGAGAGAGAATGGAAACGAGATAGAAGCAGGTAAAGTCAGAGGGTGGAAATTAGAGGGGGAGGAGTCAGTTAAAGAGAATATCAGACAAAGAGAGAGAAAGTCAAATTTGCTGAAATGGATTTTAAAAGTAAATAAATTAAAAAATAATCGAAAAATAAATTGCAATTCAATGAGGATGAGAGGTAAAGAGGTGGCAGAAGAGAAAGAGATACAGAGAGAGAAGAAGGGGGAGAAAACCTTGAGAGGTAAAATGGGGGGGGCGAGAAGAAGAATACATTTCTTATAAGTTGAAGCATATATACGTATATGGATATGTATATATGTGGGTATGTACATGTATATGTGGATCTCTGGATGTGTCCGTGTGCATGTGTGTGTGTGTGTGTTTGTGTGTGTGTGTGTGTGTGAAAGAGAGAGAGAGAGAGAAAGAAAGAAAGAAAACAATGGATGAGAAAAGATAACGAGGCAAAACTGAGAAGACACTTGATAGGGAATAAAATAACACAAAACGGAAAGAAAAGAATGAAAGTAAAACATTTAAAAAAAAGGTAAAAAAATCGAGGGAAAAAATCGTACTAAGAAAGAAAGAAAGAAAGAAAGAAAGAAAGAATAAAAAGCTAAAAAGGGAGAAGAATCGAGGAAGATAATCGTACTAAAAAAGAAAGAAAAAAAGACGGATAAAAAAAGAAAGAAAAAAGAAAGAAAGACAGATAAAGAAAGAAAGAAAGAAAGAAAGAAAGAAAGAAAGAAAGAAAGAAAGGAAAAACAAACAAACAAACACATAAACAGACTGATAAAGAAAAAGAAAGAAAGATAAAAGAAAGAAAGACAGATAAAAAAATGAAAATAAGAAAAAAGAAATAAAGAAAAGATAAGAAAGAAAGAAAGGTAAAGAAAAGAAAAAAGATATACAGAAAAAAGAAAGAAAGAAAGAAAGAATGAAAAGATAAGAAAGAAACAAAAAGTTAGAAACAAAAAAATATGCGCGTAGAAGTAAAGGAAGAAAGAAAACAAACAAATCAAAAACAAAGAAAAAGACAGATATAAGGATAAACAGAACAAAAGAAAAAATGTAAAAATGAATGAATGAAAAATATGGAAGACGATAGAAATAGAACGGGAAAATTGTTAGAATTTGCTAAATATAAAAGCTGGAAACGATTGGCATGTTTTGTTGTGAAGTCTGTCATTGTTAATCACGATTGACGCCATTCGAAGATTGCCAACAGACGCGCGAAATTTATTATTATTATTATTTGCTATTCCTTGTGTAATGAAAGCGAATCCTTTCCAAAAAGAAAGACTCATTTGCAAGGAAATTTCACTCATTTACATTTAATAAGGAACATAAAAATATAAAACAGGATTTAAGAAAATTAATAATTATTTTAAATTGATTAAAAATGAAATGATTCAGAATTAATTAATTCAAAATTATAAGTAACTCCTTAAGCACAATTTGATTTGTTTTTAGGTTCGTAGGCTTAATAAGAACAATAGGTTTCCCCAGAAAATAAATAAATATCGCACTAAAACAGGTAATAGTAATCCCAATGAGTGGACGGCATAGTGAAGACAAGGCGCGTATTTCAGAAAGTGGGACGCTTCTTAATCTTATTTGGCACTGAATATATTAAGTATGCACACACACACACCCCCACACACACACACACATACACATACACATACACACACACACACACATACACATACACATACACACACACACACACGCATACATACACACACAAATGCGTAATAAAAGCGCTCCATGTAAAATAGCAGAGCTATAATTTATAGTATTAATAATACATATACCTTTTTCACCTCACCGTTAGGTACGACCCTGAGTTTCATGAAGGCAGCAATCTTCAGGTGCTGATTTGTCCATTATCTGGGATAAAGCGTATATAGATATAAACAGCTGACATAGAATTCCGCACTGTTGATATCTATGTCAACACTGTTTCTAGCTACCTTTCATTTTTTAATCATTCCACCTCAAGCAAGGCGATAATGTCACTAAGACGCAACGGGTCTTATTTCATTTATTTTACTTTTTCGTCAGTAATTCTCATTGTCGTCCACTCCCAGTGATCCGATGT
>CAHIKZ030000185.1:117500-210000 GCA_903632075.3 Acanthosepion pharaonis | reverse complement strand
TGCCAGAACGGGACCAATTATATTGCATATCCGCCTCTGGAGCCTATCAAGAACCCTGAGGCAAACAGAAGGGGCTCCAGACCATATATGGCAGCAATACTCCATGCAAGGGCGAATTGTTGATTTGTAAATCTGAAGGATCGATTCCGGGGAGAAAAATTTCCTTGCTGTGGACAAAGCAATTGACTCAATGTATTGCTTGTGTTGACTTCAATGTTCACTTTTTTATATATATATATATATATATATATATATATATATATATATATATATATACCGCGAAACATTTTCTAAAAGAAAGCATGTCATGATGAAAAAAAACTCAAGATTGAGAAAAACAAAGTATTATCGTCAAAATCTTTATTATTAAAGACCAAAGTATCTGTTATTATTTAATTAAATTAAAAAAAAAAATAGTTAAAAATCTTCATCAATGGATGGATCAAAGATTACTATAGGAAATTTAACAACTTTTTTTGCGGCAAAACGCATTGTTTTGGGAATTCTTGCAATATCAAACAATTGTCAGATAAAATAAAGAATGAAATAAAACATAATGTAATGAGAAAAGCTTTTAATTGCTTCTATAAATAATATGTATTAAGAAATGAGGCACGGTGGAATAATGGACAGAGGCTCGAATTGAGGAATCGGAGAGCCTATTTCCAGTCGAATCCATAACATTCAATTGGGAAAAGTTTAAATCCTCTTCTTTTCTCTCACCACCCCAGCTATGTGTAAATAGCAGGACAGACCGGGTTCTGTAGCCTTGGACTAGTTTACTGCAGAAAGAAATGGCAACCTACTGCGGGAAAAATCTGTCTCTTCAGTCATGTATCAAAAGATACATGATCGCCTAAGCGTGTATCACGCATGCCACATAGCTGACTGATTGTCTCAAGAAAAAAAATTTCGATGAATAAAGAATTTTTAAAAGAATTGTTTTTATTTATACTAAATTTTCATTAGAAAAATTTATTAAGTTTTAAACCTTTTTAAATTCTGTATTAATTTCAACGTTTTGGATTATATTATTATTAAGTGAAAACTTAATCATAAATGGAAAAGTTTAATACAAATCAAAATAAATTGTTGAAAATAATGTTGAATTTGTTTTACGTGTGTATAAATGTACCGATTTTTCTAGTACAGTTGGCAATACGCGATATTATCAGAAAATAAGAGAGATAACTATATTAAATATAAAGGAGATGATTGGAATTTCGAACTGAACCCTTTATTTCGTCCACCGAAATGACTCTACCGGGTGTCCTAGTATCAGTTATCTACCTTTAATTCATGTTTCCAAGTTTTTGATTCACAACTCTTTGGGTTAAGTCACTGGATTTAATCAACGGTTTTATCCACTGGGCTATGTGAAGAAGGCCGGAGCGTATAATGGCCGAAACGTCATGACCCTGGCAACGAAGATGAGAACGACATTACAAACAATGTAAATATTGTAAATAATTACAATACTCAGAAATCTCAGAAAATATAGCCTGAAAAGGTATTTGCAAAATAGATTAGCTGACGAGCCTAACAGGCCACGCTAGTGGACGGGCCTAGCAGGCCACGCTAGCGGACGGGCTTAGCAGGCCACACTAGTGGACGGGCATACCCTTAACGAGCAGCGATATACAGATTCAGACGAACGCACACTGATTTTGAAGGCGGGTATATAGTTTGATTGTCTCATCGAAATATTTAAAAGCCATAAGTCAGATAACCGAGCATCGTTGGACGCCAAAATCTACTCCCCAATGTTCCTCTTCTTTGTCATTTTCTTGTTTATTATTGTTTTTCCGATTCCTTCTCTTCACGGTGGCAAATTTTATTGTCCTTACTCTCCTTCCTATTTCTTTTGTCTACAACTTAGCAGGCTTCGCCCGTTCGCTATCACTTCGCAAAGTAAGATATATTCACTACTTGAAATCTTCGAAACAAAAATTTTAAATGAACATTTCCTTCATAAATTGGCTTGTTATAGTTAAGGAAAGTTTTACAAATAGATGCCAACTTGTTGAAGGCCAAGTAAAATGCAAATTTCAAACACTTTTCTGCACTATATAAGACGATATTCCTAAATAGAACTATTTTTGATATGAAAATCTAAACAAACCTCGAATAAAAGAACAGTAATGAAGGACAATTAATTAATGAAATAAACGTTTGCAAATTAGTTAAACCTGAAGAGTGATATTGCCTAGAAGTAGATAATATATATATAATACAGATATTGAGTCTTTAGTGCCTAAGGCTTTTTAATCTTAAAATTCGTAGGAGAATTGAGCTCCAATTTCACATTTATTCATATAGATTCCATAATATGTTTTACTTAATTAGCTATTATGTTTCCCTAACTCTTCAAATGTTTAATTTATAACTAAATCTAATTTCTATTTTCCCATCTTCACACTATATTAATTTTATCTTGTAAATTGTCCTCTGTTCTGTCACTCATGAAATAAAAATAATTGTTTATACGGAAAATAAGGATCTACGTACATCAAATCGTCTTTAAATTAAGTAGCAGAAGAAGAATTATTGTTGAACTTTTAAAAGGTAAGCTTAAACATTAATTCACTATTTAAATGCAGCGATTAATTTTGAGTTCTGTAGTTTATTGATGCCTCTCGCATCTACTTCTCCTTAGCTATTGTGATGATGGTCAAATCAAGAGTCCTACAGAGGAGCTAGCTTAAATGCCACCCGATATGGAGACTTTTAAGCTAGCTACAATTTTGGATAGAAAAGGAAAATAAGAGTTACCCCCCTTGAACCAGGAAAGCAACGATGTCTAGTATAATATATTAATACATATTTTTAACCTCGCATAATCTGGCAACCCTGAATCTGAGCTCAACGAAAATCGTTCTCTGCGCCAAACTTTTCTAGGGCTTTTGAATGAGCTATGAATCATTGAAATCGGACCAGTGGGAGCGGAGGAGTTGCTTGGACACACAAGCACACGCACATACACTGTTGTTGTGGTGTCATTGATATCGGATCGGAATGAGGAATCGGGGGTGGGGGGGGTCTTCCGAGTTCGTATTCCAGTCGGGTTATTTACATTCACTTATGCACAAATATCCCCGGAAAAGTTATAAATCCAGCTCCTCTTCTTCCCCACCCAACTATGAGTCGAATAGCAGGACAGACCATACCCTATAGCCTTGATTGGCAACCAGTCTACAGCAGAAAGAAACGGCAACCTATTGCAGGAAAATCTTCTGCCTCAGCAGTTAAAAAATGAAAAAGACATGATCGCCGAAACGTGTATTGACTGACTCCACAAAATAGCGATACCTAAGGTTTAAAATAATTTTAAAAAATGAAAAGTTTTACTTGAAGGTTTTATTTTAGCATTAATTGAAAGCTAAAGAATGAAATTTACTATTTGCAGTAAGCAAAATACTCTGGCGTATTTTAATCAGAAATAATATTGATTGGAATCGATTTTTTTTTTCAGTAACAAAGTCGTCCATTTTTGAGACATTTGTTAACACAAGTTAGTTCTCGGTTTTAAAAACCTTGCAAAAATAAAATATACTTTTCTGAAATTTCATTTGAGGAATATTACCTGAGTTAAAGTATAATTAATCAGATTCGAAACAAATATTATTTATTTTAAGTTTAAATATCGCAGAAATTAATTTTTTAAGCAAACAGAAGCTGTGTTTTTAACCCACAATAACTTTGTTTATGTGTTTGACGAATTGATGACAGATTTAATCTTGTTCTATGAAGAATTTATCTGTAAAACATAATTTAAGAAAATTACGTGAGTGCCTTTTGTTTATATAATTTCTAAGTACTTTGGAAAATGTTCACTCTAATCTAATTTTAGGAATCTTGAATTTAAATTTATTATAGTCATCGCTCTTATTTTCTGATAATGTCGTGTATAGTCGATCATACTTTCAAAAATCGGTACATTTACATACATAAATAAAAATTCAAAATTATTTTTAAAATCTTGATATTTGAAGACTGGTATTAAGCTTTTCCATTTATGTTTAGTAAATATAATTATCACTTAAAAATAATATAATCTAAAAGGCGGAAATTAACACAGAATTTGAAAAGATTTAAAACTTTATAATTTTTCTAATTAGAATTTTTAAAAAATGAAAACAATTCTTGTAAAAATTAATTATTCCCCGAAAAAATATTTTTCTTAAGAGAATAATGTCCTTAATATACCTTGTTTATAAAAGCAATTAAACCTTTTTTTCTAATTAAATAATATCGTAGTTTTATTGTATTTTTATTTTACGATTCGGAGCAGATTTTTGGTATATGGTGTTACTGTTTAACAAAAGCAAATCGATGTTTTAAATTCTCCACGGAATCCTGATTTTAACTAATATAAAGTGGCTGATAGTTTAATTATTCGAAATTTTATAAAATTAAGGAAATGCAGGAAACAGATGTACAAAAATATTTTTACAAAGATTTTCTAAAAAAAAATAAAAAATAATTTCATTCATTTGTGAATAAATCCTGAATATTTCATTAAAATCCGACAATTATTTGATTTTTGAAAGAATTTCCAAAAAAAAGATGCTAAAAATACCATAGTAATCATTAAGTAATATTTGACCCAAGGCTGAAGCAAGAAAATCAAGATATTTAACCAAAATTTCGAACGTGCTAGAAAGGATTAAAAAAATTAATAAAATAATAAAATATACTTTGGGCTTTCCTCTTAATAATAATATAAATATTTTGACGATAAAATATTTTTTTATCATGCTTGGGGCTTTTTTTTTATCATGGTGTGCTCTTTTTTTAGCGAAAACGTGGAGGTAACTCAAAATTGGAGAGGGAAATAACTGAGACATCCGGAAGAGGCATGGCACGTGGAACTAGAACAATCTACTCCGGTGGACGAAATAAATAGTTCGGTTCGAAATTCTAATCATCTGAAGACGGCTGGGGCGTACAACGGCAAAAACGTTGTGAATATGGCAATGAAGATGGGTATAACAGTCCGAATAATGTAAATAATGTAAGTAATTAATATAGTTCTGAGGATATCTTCTTTCATGAACGACCCGAAATCTTTGGAATCTTGTATTCTTCAATCCATGATGCCGGCAAATATTAAAGCAAAGTGGAATTCATAATATTTATGTCTTTTATGTTTATTACAATTTATTAAGTTAATATAATTTATTATAAGTCATTGATCTTATTATAATTTATTGTAATTGATTAATTTATTATAATTTATTAATTTATTATAATCCTTTTTTAATCAGTTCACCCCCAAAAAGGCGATAATACCATTAAGACGCAAATAGGATTGGAAGTCAATGTGAAGACATCAGTTAGGAGAAAAGAACAGGTTTCAGGAAGACAGATGGTGATTAGCGTTGCCCTATTTAAGGCTGTAGGGGAGGGGAGGCATGGAAGCAAGATACCAGAAGTGAGTTCCACTTGAAAAAAAAGAGGAACTATTAAAATACAACTTATGGTTACATTTATCTAGTTCAACAGTAAAAAGATAAGACCTAGTTGCCAAGCTAGTAGTAAATTTAAATTCAAGCGGTCGGCGTATCAAGGAGAACTCCTTAGAACAATAATCGAGTGGGAGCGAAAGAGAATGTGAAGACTTTAGAGTTTAAAGTCGGGGGCTTCTCTTGGCAGCAAGTCACGTGGATTTCAGTAGCACATTCGTCTTCTCTTCTCTGGGTCGCTTAAGCGCTCTGCTTATATTGACTTCGACCCAAGACTGGAGTGGGGGCTGGCGATATTTGGGGATCTGGTGATTCCCCGGGTTTCTGTATCGATGTCAACAAGAGTTCTTTGTTGTCAGGTTCGCAACATTAATTATCTTACCAAATTTGGTAGAATCGCCCTACTTGTGGTGATTTCAGGTATCGACCCGCCCTTATAATTCATTTTTATCTCTTATTTATGACTCGCACCATTACTTCCAAAGAGGTAATTTCTCCTTCCTCCGCCTCTCTTAGTATTTCATCTAAGCCCGCCACTTTGGCTATCTCTTTGACAAATCTGATTTTTAAACCGAGTGGGCGAAAGATAGGTTCATATCTTTTCACTTAATCATACTCATGAACCTTACAGGTCTAATTCTCGATTTGTTTACATTTCCAAAACCGGCGAAGCTATTTCCGCTTTTGACATAAAGGCATAAATTAGTTTCTCTGCTTTTGACATAAAGGCATAGTTTCTCGATTCCGCCTTCGTCTTCAAAATTACCAAATATTTCAACACAACTGACCCCCCTCTACTGTCTGATAACCATGAGACATATTTTCGTAACTTTCACTTTAATTAAGCGGACATAAACCAATTCAAATTCTACTTCCGTTTCCAAAATTCTCAACTAACCTCGAATGTACTTTCACTATTCCTTCTCGGACATTGTGGGTTGAAGTCTTCCACATGGCTTCTGATAATATCTTTCCCAAAACCGATAAAGTCATTCTTTTCAGGTCTGTCTTCAAGCTAGATTTTCAATAGGAAACCGTTTCATTCCTTCTTTCAGTTTATATATCATTTCGTACTTTTAACCCTCTCCATCTGTTCCATTTCATATTTTAAAATAACCCTTTTCTATTACTAATGTCACAGAGTGTCACATATTGCTAAAGATTTACAATTTTAGTTGTTTAATTTTCTAATATTACGTTTGGGGAAACTAATAAAAAAATAAGAATGACTGGAATTTTGAACTGGACCCTTTATTTCGCTTACTGGGGGTAGATTGTGTCATGCCTCTTCTAGGTGTCTCAGTTATATCCCTTTAATTCAATTTAAATTTTTGTTCACCACTGCAGTAGCCAGGTATTAAACTTACAAGACTTTGGTCAGGTCAGTGGATTCAGCCAACGCCTTCATCCACTGGGCCATGTTTCCTTGAGGACCTCAGTGTATTACTGGTTCCTATATTGAATTGATTTCTATGCTTGGCCGGCGTATTTTTGTGACCTAGCATATGTGCTGATTTCTTAAGTTATCGTATTTTTTGTAATGTTCTCTGTCTATTATTTCAACTTCATCCCACAAGTGGCAGTGATTTACCTTTTCCATCTATACGATGTTAACTAGTAGTGACTTCTCTTAAAAATGAACAATATTTGTCAACCTGGTGTAAATCAAGTACTTGATGAAAAAGGTTCAACCACCAGAGTAACATTTATTCTGACATGATTGCTACGTTAGAGGAAGACACAATCCATATCGCTCCAGGTTTATTAACAGTGCAAAAGTTGACAGGTGAATTTTGAAGATAACTCGTCGTCTGAACGTCCTACAACTGCCACCACCAAGAAAAACATTTATCGTGTTCCTCACATGGAAATGGATTGTTGGCGATGGACTATAAATCAGCCAATCCTATTTGAGAGTTGAAAATACTTGACAAGACGAAGGTTTCTGCTCTGTGTGGGTGCCACGTCTTCTGACACCTGATCAAAAGCGCACCGGTTTGATCACATCACGGGGAAATCGAAGCAGATCCATCTGGTTTTCTTGAATGCTTTCTAACCCAGAATAATTGTTGGGTTCACCACTTTGAATCAGAGACAATTCATACAATAGAAATACACCTCCTCACCTACTCCAAAGCAGGCCAAGGTAGTTTCATCTCCAGGGAAGGTGATGGTCTCAGTTTTTGGGGATTCAAGAGGCATTGTTTTTATTGACTATCTTCAAAAGGGCCACACCACCAATGTAGAGTACTATGTCAACTTGCTGAGACAGTTACGAAAGTTTTATCAGGGCATCTTGCTTCATCAGAACAATGCTTCAGTACATAAGTCCTTGGTTTCAATGGCTGCAGTATGTGACTGTGGCTTTCAACTGGTTGATTACCCTCCCTATTCTCCTGATTTGGCCCAATTTGACTGTCATCGTTTTCCCCAATATGAAACTGCACTTGGCTGGGATCAAGCATCGTAGTGATGATGACGTCATATCTGCTGTTGATGAATTTTTGACCAACAGGATGAAAAATTCTCCACCAACAGTATCCAAACACTGGAACACTGACGGAAGATGTGTGTGGACCGCAATGGGGACTATATTGAAAAATAAACCTCATTTGGTCATATTCCATGAAAGTATCTTGGTCAAACAATGAACATTTCAGCAGATCTTCATATATTATATCTTAAGAAATTGGCACTTCATGAACTCCGAGTGAGGGATGCTGTCGAAGGTTTTTTTTTTTTAGTCTATCCATGCTACAAAGAAATTTTTGTTTTGGATATGTGTTTCCAAGAATAATCTAATTTATAAGCCACTGATCTATGCTGCCATGTGATCCTCTGCAACAACCTTTTTGCTCAATGAGACATAATCTCCAAGCGGCTGTATATTTTTCGATTAATATGGAAGTTAAGAACTTGTAAGACGTTGACAAACAAATAATAGGTCGATAGCTTAGGTTTTTCTGTGCTATTATATTTTGGTTCTCCCAAGTTTGTGACAAATTAGGAGAATCATTCTGGTATTATTGTAGGCTCCAGCATTATTTATTTTCATTAAATTTGAATAGGCACCTTTTTAACTCGTGAGATAAAAGTAGAACCCTGTTTGGTGAAAATTCAATCCTTTGGTGGTGAGACTGAAGTCACCGGCCAGAGCTATGGTATATAGAGACTGTGCGCTGCCCAGACTACATGGCCCTACTCTCGACCGTACCCACAAGATCTAAATGCATTAGATTTGGTACCGGCTTGGATGCATGAGTTACCGGGATATTTGTCAATGTTGACAGACAACCACTTTTGGGACTCCATTATGAGTCTTCTGTCTGGATTTACTTCCATGGCCTTTTCCATGTTTTCATTAAATAATATAATAACTGGTCATTCGTATTCGAGAAAACCCGTCTACCAGACCGATAACATCATGAAGTATCCTTCTAGACAAATCGATCACGGGTCTCATGATCAGAAAGTGTACGTTCTAACCACTCGGTCACGCTCATTTCATTAAATAGTATTGCTATAATAGTATGAGTAGCAGAGAAAATGTCAAGCCATATGTTTGGAATTTTGTCAATTTGGTAAAAGCTTGTGTTATTTCTTTTACTGCAATTTATCACCATTTCGTTTCTTGGATGCTTCCCGTGTTTTTCTCTTGATCTTCTAACGATTGTGCATCCTCATTGGGGCATTTGTCATCTCCCCATATGCTATTCCAGAACATGCTTAGTTTTTTGTTTTTTTATTTCAAACTTTGTTTTCTTTATTGTAACTGTTTCGCTTCTTTTTTTTCTCTGTAAAATTTATTAGCGTTTCCTTTATATATCTTGTTTTGTTTCTAGAGTATTCCTCATTATTCGAGTCCACGGAGACGTTGAACTTTAGCTTGAATTTTTGTTTCAGTTCTTTCAACCGGATTATTTATTCGAAAATTGATATTTTCTTTTGACTTTACGTATTTTACCAGGTTTTCTCAGTTCAATATTCTCACAATGTGCCTCCAAAATAGATATTTTTGTTCTCATTGTTTTTATATTTTCCTCGATTTTTAACTTCCATTTTGATTTATTATTTGCTGGCCAGCATTTCCCTTTTTTTTCTAGATTATTCCACATCTTCATTGAAGAACATTTGTATATTAGGATGTATATATATATCTATAACTACTACGGCTATTATTATTAGGGTTGGTCAAAATAATTTTCGTTTTTTACAAGCCTTTACACCAAAAACTTAATAAATCTACACATGTACATTTAGTAAGTCTAACATTTACGCCACTCTGTTATTATTATTATTATTATTTTCTTTGATTTCTGCTGTATACACATTTCCTTCCGGGTCCCAACCAGAGACCTAAGGATAGAAGTGGTTTTATGAACTTTTCCACTGATCATTTTTGTAAAAACAAAACACAAAACCCCTAAGATCACACACATTTTTACATGGACAAAGCTCATCGTAATGTGTGAGCTGTACTTGTGAGTACAATTTTTTGTATTTGTTTAAGGCATGAGCTACTAGGAATCCCTTTAATGAGTCTATCGAACCCTTTTCTAATCAACCCAAGGACTCCAACTACAACTAGAATTATTGATGTCCTCATTCTTCTTCTTCTTCTTCTTCTTATCATTATTATTATTATTATTATTATTATTATTATTATTATTATGTAGTACTACTACTAGTAGTAGTAGTAGTTGTAGCAAAAGTAATGTCATTTTACAGACCCATAGCCAAAAGTTCATTTTATCTATCTATCTATCTATCTATCTATCTATCTATCTGTCGGTAGGTCTATCTAAGACACATACTATTAAAACGAGAGACATTTCGTGTCGATTAACTTTAATGATCGGCTTTTTCAAAATTGCGAATAATTCTTCTCTGACAGAGAGGAAAATCCGCCAGAAATTTCCGAAGTTCATTGCATTCACTTACGCTTTGCGGAAGGTAAGATTCCACCTGTTATCCCACCCCAGCTATGGGTTAAATAGCAGGACAGGCTTTGTCTTATAAACTTAGTTGGTAATCAGTCTACCACAGACAGGAACGGTAGCCTACTGCAGGAAAATCTTCTGCCTCGTTAGACATGAATCGAAAGAGACATGATCACCCAAAAGTGTATCATGTCTGGCACTGAACTAATTGACTATTATTGCAAAATATTAACAGTGGTGTGTAGGCAGGACTCTGGGTCCCTCTACAGCAAAAAATAAAACCCTTTAGTCTCACCCTTACGTCCTGAACTCCTTAGCCACTGGTGGCTTGCGAATTCATCTACATCAGCCTTTTTGCTTTGGAGATGGAAGTGGCTATGTGGCGACATTTTGTTCCAGCTTTTTATCTTCTTTTCTTCATCTTCTTCTTCTTCTTCTTCTTATTATTATTATTATTATTATTATTATTATTATTATTATTATGCATCCTGGGTATGATGATAAACTACATCCGGCAGCAAGGACTCTGATTGGGAGGTTTTGAGGAGCGTGTAACCACCTCTTAATTGCTGCTGTTCTCAGGTTCACCGCGACCCGGGGTGGTAGCACCTTTTAGGGTTACAGCTATGGGCAAATAGTGAACCCCGAACAAGGGTCAAAATATTATGAAAGTATAAAAATATTTTTCGTAGTAAGAATACCAGCAATATATTTTCATAGTAAAAAATCCCATCAAAAGAGAAAAGGAGGAGAAAAATTACCAAAGCACCCAAGAAAATTAAATTTCGGTATCAAATTCTAGTCAGGGGTGAATGGTAAACTTATAATTATGTAAGATGGATTCATGCGAGAAAAATTGTCTAGCACAACAGATTGTAGCAAATTTCTTTTCAGCAGACCTAGCAATTGATTCAATATAATCTTTCCACCATATGTCAGTCAAAAATATAAGCTCGAGAAGGCGCATGGAGCCACTCTCATGAGGGTTAGCATTAGCCATGCTGATGAGAAGCAGGAATAATGTAAATAATGTAAGGAAAATGCTAAAATTAAGTATTGCTTTTATTTTATTCGATGAAGATAAAGATGGAGGTCAAGGAAGTTGTGTTTTCTAAATCTCTAATCACCAAGACTGTGGCTACACATTTCTTTGTTTACAGATACAAGCATACGCCTATGCCGACATGAAGATCTTGGTTGTAATGACGGGACAAAACAGTTACAAAATTATCGCAGGAGATTAATAGGATATTTGTTCCCCATCGTCATGCTCATAAAGATATTTGAGAGAAAGATTTTTGCCGCAGACATCCCGGAAATGCGCATCTGTAATGTTATAGGCGCATAGCAAATTTCGTTTCTTTAACAACGGCAAGAACTTTATAACATCCGATGAAAACGTGGCGAGGAAAATGGTGGAATTCAATTAGCTTTCTCGGGAATGCAGCAACAACAACAATGACGAAACAGAAGTAAAGAAAAGTAACAATTATAAAAATATAACAAAGAAGAAAGAGAGAGGATAAGAAAGAAAGAAAGAAAGAAAGAAAGAAAGAAAGAACAGATCATGTATAAAATAAGTAACATTTGCCCAGAGAAATGTGTACTGATTTCGTAGCTACTAAATATCCAACGCTGAAAAATAAATGAATAAAGCAATGTGTATCAGGAATTGAGACGAAATGAAACTTCGTACCGGTCAGTTTGCTCAGCGTTTCCATTCCGAGTTTTTATAAATACCGAATCTCAGCTTGACACTACATTCTTGTGCGAGACAAAGATTTACAGCTCGTTGTAATTAGTGTATAGAGACATTCCGCTTCAAGTCTCTAGTCCCTGAAATATTCTAAACTGTTCATAAAAACATACGCAAATAAAGATACAAATTTAAAATAAAATAAAAATAAAACAAGATTTTTTTTTTACTTGGGGGCTGGTTTTTCACTGCCCTTAAAGTGATCCGGTCATAGGAAATTTAATTACACCAATGTTTCGACGTCGCGGCCAACATACGACAAGTACGCGTTTCCGTGCCTCGTATTCCCTCTCCTCAAGGCTAAACGGACGCCATTTTTTGTGTCTTTGTACGTGTTTTTATTACTTATTTATTTATGTTTATTATTATTATTTTTTTCATAAAATCAAGTTCTGTACACGAGGGCAACGGTGATTGGTCCTAAGTAAAAAAAAAAAAAAAAAAAAAAAGAGCTTTCTTGATTTCTCAGTCAAAACCCGCTCAAAAAAAAAAAAAAATCTTGGTTTTTCTGCTATCGTAATGTCGCGCGAAAATCTTTCTGAATCAAATAATACAAAACTACACGATTCAGAAAAGAAATTATTGTATTTCATCTCAATTTAAACCAATTTCTGTGGATATTACAAAGCAAAAACTGAATCGTATGATAAAATTACCTTTACGTGTATTTTGTTGATTATCCGAACAATTAATATTTCAAGATATCTCTGATTCTCAGAGGAAACTTTCCATTCTTTAAAACTTTTGAGAGGTCATATTTTGATATTTCATCACCTTTTTTTTTTTTTTTAAACAATTCCGTTCAAGCAAGGCGGAAGTGACACTAGTACGCAATGAGGCTACAGAGAGTGAAAGTAAGGGAAAAGACTGGTTATGGGGAGGGGGTGAGGAAAGGATAAAAAAGAAGAACGGGGATCAAGGTAACAGAAGATGTCGATTGACATTACATTTAAATTTTTGAAGATTATAGTTATCATGGAAGCAAAAAAGAGGAAGGGAGTTCCACTGTTGGGAAGTGCGAGAGAAGAAGCTGTTGGAATAGAAAAGGCGGTTGCATTTAATTGTTTCGACAGTAAAAGGGTGGGACCGAAATGCCAACCTAGTAGCACGCTTCAGTTCATGCAGTCGGAGCACCAGTGAAAACAGCTCGAATTAGTAAAAAAAAAGTATATTTTGCTATTGCGCCTTGTGTTTCAGTCACATTTTTCGTCGTCTGTTACAACTTATTTTTAATAATTTCACACCAAGCAAGGCAATAAAGCCACTACGACGCAAGGGGGTTAAAGAATATGAGACAAAAACACTATTAAGGAGTGAGAACAAGAATTTGAACTCGTTGATTCCACTTTCCACGACTATAACTGTGATGTTACTCGCACATCCAAAAATGTCGCGTCAGAAGATAGACAAGTGATTATACGATGACTGATGATCTCCTCGAACCTATTTCCTCCACTTAATCGACCATTTTACCAGCATCGTTAGCGATGGAACATATACATGTGTTCTACTTGTAGTCTGGGGTGAACACGAGTTCCATTACAAATTCTAAGATAAACAGATTATTATTAAAGGGATTTTTTAGAAACAAAATAAAATACTACAGAACAGCTATGCGATATCAACCGTGACCATTGATAGAGAAGGCTTGTTTCATTGGGTTAAGGGAAAATGTGACGTCATCATATTGTCCGACTTTCAAGAAGCGTGTCGTTTGTTTTTTTGTGTATCAGATTTTTTACGGCGGCATTTTTAAATTGTTTATTAATACTTTCTTTTAAATATTGAATTAATTTAAAACAAAAACAATGCCTTATAGATGCGTTGTACCAAATTACAAAGGGAATTATAAAAACGGCCCTAAAGTACATGTATTTTCTTTCCTTAAAGATAAAGAATTATCTGATTTTTGGATTCGAACAATCAGAAGAGATCATTTTTTACCTACTAAATTCAGCAGAGTGAGTATTTTTTGTATTAAAAAATAAGTAAATTTAGTTGAAACTTTAGTGATAAAATTAACACCATGACTTTGTAATTCATAACATAAAGTTAATAAGACATAAATCTAGCGAGAAAGTTGAGACATTCATTCTCGTACGTGTTGCTTTTAAAATAAAAACTTTAAAGAAATTTTCGACCTAAATTCATTCATGAATTCCTAAAGGAATATTTTATATGCATAAAAAATAATTCTAATAATTTTAACGATTTTTTTAGAATTGTTTTATTCGTGACTAAATGAAACTTTAATTGAATTAATTTCATATCTGTAATTCACAACACATTTTAAAACAAAGAGTTGTTTTAAAAGTTATTAAACTCAATTGAAACTTTGAGGATTAAAATAATTTCATATCTTTATAATTCACAAAACATTAAAAACAACGTTGCGAAAGTTTTTAAAAGCTGAAAGTGAAATCTAATTTTTATAAAAAATAAACATTAAATTCATAAAGGAATCTTTTTATAGGCATAAAATAATTGAATTTTTTTTTTAGAATTATTATAATTTAACAATTTTTTTAGAATTGTTTTATTCATTAGAATGTTTTTTTATTTATCATTTTAAATTAAAAAAATTAATAAACGTTAAAAATTCTTCTCTTATTTGTACATAGCTTCATCACTAATAATCTTTTGTTGAATTATCTCCACCTTTCCTAAAATTATCAATGCTTCATATTACTGTAGATTTTTGCTGATTGATTTTCTTAGATTTTCACAAGAATTTAAAATAGGTTTGTTTTTTTTAAATCTTTTTTAGGTATGTGAACTACATTTTCGACCGGAGGACATAAGGAGAGAATCGTCAGCTTTTGACAAAAAAACAGGTGCCACAATTGCAGTTAAACTAAAAAAAATATATCTTTGTGATGGTGCTATTCCTAGAATTTTCCCAAACTGTCCCTCATATTTATCTTCATTGAATACTTCTAGAGAGTCACCAGATTCTGGGAGAATCCGACTCTTAAAAGTGCTTTAAATCAAAGTATTAATGATGACTTAGCATATAAAATGTAGAAGAAATTCCATAATATTAATGATCTAGAAGGGAAATTAAATTTCCTTGATAGAAATTACTGGAGTTTTGTTAGGCAGCAAGAGACACTTATTATATTCAGCATCATCAAATCTCCATATCCAAAAATCAATCTGTCTCTTGTAATTGAATCTGATTTTGCAGTACATGTGTTTTGTAGAAATGTGGAAATGCATTTAATTCTATAAGATTCCTAAACATGTAACTGATCAAAATACCCTTGAAATTCTGATAGAAAACATGAAGAAAATGGACACAGAACAACAGCAAACTGAACCACAAAATATGATTTTTATATTAAAATTGATAATGTCATTTCTACTATTGGTGCAAGAAGAATCAAACAAACATTTTAATACAATTAAATTTATATATGAGCAGCTAAATTTAATGACACAAAATAAGCTTTATTATTCATCAGAAATGATTATATTTTCTTCATTGTTATATAACTGCTCCCCTAAAGGGTACAGATTGTTAAGAGACAGCAAAAATATAATTTTACCTCGCTATTCAACGATTAAAAGACTAAGTTATCAACATATATGAATCCTTTGATTGAGCAACATGATAACAATTTTCTTATGTATATTAAAAATAAATTTAAGCTCCTAGTGCAGAAGGACATCACAGTATCTTTACTTGTTGATGAAATACATCTAAAACCTTATTTAGATTATAAGGGTGGTAATATTTTTGGCTTATCTGACAACAGCAGTGAAGCTGCAACAAGTGCTTTTGCTTTCATGATTAGCAGTGTATTCTCACAATATAAAGATGTTGTGCATGTTATGCCAATTAAATGTCTTAAAGCTGAGAAGTTATTTGACATAGTTAAACATATAATAATTGGTTTAGGCTTTCAAGTATTATCAATTATAACAGATAATAATGCTATAAATAAAATAGCTATATCTTTCTTTTGCAGTCCTCCAAAGCTTTCCATTGTATATCCACACCCAGTTATAAAGTCTCGACCCCTTTTCTTTCTTTTTGACTCAGTCCATATATTAAAATGCATTAGAAAGAATTGGCTTGGTCAAAAAGATGCAAATAAATGCATGCTGTTCCCCAAATTTTGTCATAATATCCAAAGTGCCCCATTTTCTACCTTACAGAAACTTCATGCCTTAGAATCTCAATCAATTTCGAAATATTGTTATAAATTGACCTCAAAGGTACTTTCTCCTACTAATCTTGAAAGGCAAAATGTTAATTTAGTTCTGCAAATTTTTAATGAATACACTATTCAAGTATTATTGACTTTAGGAAAACAGAAATATTTGCCTAATTTTGCAGAAGTTGCAGAATATATAAACATATTTTATATTTGATGGACAATAATGAATGTTAAAACGCCATATAAAGGTTGTCGGCTTTTGAAATAAATACTGCAATCCACTTAGAATGAATGAAGAAAATTTTAGATTTCTCTCTGTATTCTGTGACTGGTTAGAATCTTGGAATAGCATTTCTGGAAGAAATGGCAAATTAACAAAGGAAACCTTCACTGCTTTGCATCATACAACCTATGCATTTCTAGAACTGACCAAGTATTGCATAGAAGAACTGAAAATACTGTACATATTACCAGGCAAATTTCAAACTGATCACCTTGAAGCAAGGTTTGGTCAATACCGAAAACTTAGTGGGGATCAGTATAATATCTCGATACGTCAAATATTTCAGTGTGAAAAAAAAATTAGAATGCAATCAGCTTTAAAATTGAGCTTGCCATTTAATCGGCAATGCATTAAAATTGATTTAAAGAGATTACAAGAACCAAACTGGGATGAAGTGACAGAGGAGGAAAAGTTATATATATATAAATATAGAATTGATGTTAAAGAGAATGATGTTAATAATTGTAGAGAAGTTCTACCTGTAATGCTATACTTAGCAGGTTATTGCTGTAATGCAGTTTTTAAGAAAATTAAATGCAATAGTTGCAAAGATTTAATATCTGGAAGTGTAACAGCTAATGTGGAAGAAATACGTGAAATAAGCAGCTATTTTCAGGGGATTAATAGAGGTTCTCTCTTATATCCTAATGATAAAACTATAAATTTTTTTCTCTATAATTATGTAGTCATTGATAAACTTATAAAAAATCATTCTTTTCTTCATTCAGTAAACCAAAGAAAATTAGCCATGCATATAACATTGAATGTTTTGGCAGATTATGAGCTTCTTTTTGATGTTGACACTTGTAATGAGGATCACAATATAGAAAAAATAGAAAAAATGTTTGTCTGGAGCTCTACAAATGCTCTTTTAATTAATATTTGTTCTAGGGAAAATAATAATATTACAAATAACAAGTTAAGCAAAAAAAGAAAACTTCAAACATTCAGCTAAATTTTGTATCAGTAACCTATTTTTCTGAAAGTATTATTTGATTTTTAAATCTATTTATTGATTGTATCTAATTTATTTGCTTGTTTGTATTTATTTGTTTCTTATTTATGCTTAATTGTTTTATTTATTCATCATAATTATTTTATTTATTCATCATTTAATTATAATTTGTTTATTTAATTATTGTTTGTTCCCTAATTCATAATTCAGTTGTTACTGTATTTGAGTAATAATCTCTTAATGATTACAAAAAATGTAACTTTACAGAATAATGATTAAAACTGAAATAAAAACATGCAAATTAAAATAATGCTGATTATGATTTATAAAAAATTTTCAAATGAGAAACAAATAAAAAAATCATGAACGAATTTCAGTCTTAAAATTGTCTGTCTGTAACCTACTTTCTATAAGTATTATTTGAATTTTAAATCTCTTTTTTGTATCAAATTTATTTACTTTCTTGTATTTAGTTTATTTGTTTCTTATTTATCATTTACTTGTAATTTGCTAATTTTGTTTCCTAATTCATAATTGAGTTGTTGCAGTATTGTAAGAATAATAATCATTAAATACTTACGATATTGTAACTTTACAGAATAATTACTAAAATTAAGATAAAAACATGCAAATTAAAACTACTGATTATGATTTTAAAAATGTTTTCAAATTTGAAACAAATAAAATAATGAACAAATTTCAGTCTTTAAAATTTAATGAAATGTAACATGATGTTTAATTTCTTTACTTTAACAAAACATTCAGCAACATTTTTTTTCTTATCGGTTATTTTTTTAAAATTAATAATAAATAAATTTCTGTATAAAATCCAATTCTGTTTCTTTCTTTTATAAATGTATTTTTAAAAACGTTTTCTAAAATCAATTTTTTTTTCTTACAATTTTTCGTTACATTATGATTACTGTCTGTTTCACTGCATGGACTACATTTGTGACGTCACATAACTATCGAGCAGGCCTTCTCTATCGGTGGTCACGTACCAACCCTTCTATGTCGCAGTGAATACTGGTCAGTTTCCACACAGATGAAGTGGAGATTTGAGTTAACAGAGATATGGTTCTACAGAAGGATACTGAGAATACGATGGACCGAGTATGTGAGCAACGGGGAAGTTTCAATGAAAATGGGAATGGAAAGGATATTTGTGCTTCGGATCAGAAGACGCATAATGAGGAAAACGGCTTGGAGAATTTGGTACTCACAGCACATATTAGAAGCCAGGGTAACAGAGGGAAACATCGAGTAACCTATCAAGCGAGATTGATTAAATCGATGTCTGAATAGGGACTGTGAGTGAATATAAGGGATAAGAAGTTGGGGAGAGCGACGATCATCTACGTCCGTCTAGCTGTTTTGGTTTTTCAATTTGTGTGTAGTTGTGTATATATGCGTACATGTGTAGTTGTGTGTGTATTTGTATATGAATGCGTTTGTGTGAAAAGGGATTTTCATTGTTCCATACAAGTAGTTTCATTTTCTTGTATTTTATTACAAAATCTTGTCAGTCGTTGTGAGGTAAATTATTTTCCTCGTCTCTTATTTTAAATAAGTCTGAGATTTGATTGTCCTTGGGTCGTACACATCTAAGATCATATAAATACCAACTGTTGCAAATTGCAGGAGTCGGGTAAAAGTTTTAGTTAAACTGTTACGCTTAATCCTTGGTAAAGTCATGGAGGAATTCGAGTTGTCTGCAGTGTCCGAGATGCAGGCCATCGCCAGGTGACCTTAATAAAAAGGTCCGATCTCCTTATCGTTCTCTCTGGCTATATATCGACTTGTTTGTTAGCCTAATTGAGTAAAGCGTTGGTTCATGGATTTGGTGGCATAGTCATTGGGCGTTCAATCCCTGTTTTAGTATACAGACAGACTCAGTGAAAACGAGGCGAACAATAACTGAGTTGTATAATAACGAACAAGACGAGATATCACGAGACATGAACAGCAGAACGAGAACAGTCTATCCCGTAGAATTTCCCTGAAATTCCCTAAAGGCTATCAGAATCGACTGACACCTGATGAAGGATGGAACGCACAAGGACCGAAACGCTGTGAAAATAGCAACAAAGATTAGGACATTAATCCAACTATGAAAATTTTAAATAATAGCCTGAATTAACTTTTAAAACAATTTTAAAAATTCAGTTATCCAAGTATAAAAGATATTGTGTTAGTCGAAAAGATGTTTTTATGGCTTATATCTTTTGAATGTATTTATTAATAAAACTTGTCACAAATTTCCATTTTTGTTTATAGAATTTACTCTTCGAAAGATTAAGTACAATTAAATCATATTCAATTATATATTTACCATTATTTGCAATGTCTTGTTACCACATATAAGGCATGTCTTCTGAAGTTATAAGCAAAATGTTAATGGACTTTAATGGGAAAAATCTTGAATCTAGTTTTCATGGGAGGTTTTTGCCCATCAAAGTGTTTTGCATTGATCGAAAAATGTAATAATTGATGCAAGTTTCAAAATCTTTTCCTGTGTAATTCCTCCTATAAGAAAAGATCCAAGAAGTTACTAAACGGTTGGTGAATATGACAGGTTGAGTAGAATAGACCAACCGAGTTACGATTTTTTTTCCTGTGTTATTCCAATTATACAAAAAGTTCAAAAAGGTTAATAATTGCTTGGTGAATATGACAGGTTGAGTGGAATAGACTGAGCGAGCAACGGTCAATTTTTTTCTTCCTGTTTTATTTTTTCTGTATGTTGCCTTTTGTCGTCATGAAGGACCACATTTTCCTAAGCAAAGCAATTTTGAATGGACTTTTTTTAATCCGACATTTTTTATTGCTTACTGAACCTTACTGGACTGTGACGATCTCCAACGACGGTGCTTTCTCATACAAATTGGTTCGCAGGTTCGAACACATTCGGAGTTCACACTTTCTTAAATTTATCTCGAGTGCGCAGGTCGGTAGACATAACAGACAGGGTTTAAAAAACGGGACATCTACTCAATGGGTATCCAAAAAATTAGATATATATATATATATATATATATATATATATATATATATATATAATATGATAACGTTAACTGATAATCCGTATGGATAATTCCAGGGAGGATATAAATCCAGAGAGCTCAATGGTATAACAGAACAAATAATAATTAATTAATAAATTGGAGTCTTCAGAAATCCATGGTAATATTTTTTCGCAAAATCAAGAATTCGATTTCGCTTCGTCAGACCTAGCTATTTCAAAACAATGATTATATATATATATATATATATATATATATATATATATATATATATATATATATATATACCTGGCGGTTTCAAAAAATGTCATTGTTTTGAAACCGCCAGATCTGACGAATTCTCGATTTTGCGAAATAAAATATTACCATGGATTTCTGATGTCTCCGATTTATTAATTATACATACATCCATACATACACAGAATCAACTTATATTTTCCCATATTATATACTTTTACGCCGAACGTTAGTTTGCAGTTATCATTTTTTCTGTCTGTTTTTTATTATCTTTTAACACTGTGAATTACGTCTCTTGTCCAGCACAATCGAAACACTTAATAAAGTTCATTAATAAATTTTACTAAGTATCTTTGATGTGGAAGCCGTAGATGTAATTTCAACTGTTAAACAATCAAGCTGTCTATTCAAACATAGATATCTACATAATAACGTTTTTAAAAGTTATATATATATATATATTAAGACATTTTTATGTTTATACATTCTTTTTATAGAAACAAATATTTAAGTAAATGCTCTGTTTATAATAAACAGTATTAAACAACATTTACTGTCCTGAATGTCCGAGAAATATTATAAACAGAGCATTTCCTTAAATATTTGTATCTATAAAAAGAATGTATAAACATAAAAATGTCTTTAAAATAATTGTCGGACTTTGTGCATTTCATAATATATATATATATGTTGTTTGGACTGCTGTGTCCATGTGTCTTAGCCCGTTGGTTGGATCAAGTGACATGATCCAAAGAGTTGAGAGTTCATTAACTTGGTGCTGCAATGGTGAACAAAAAACTTGGGGAGGTGAGTTAAAGGGAGAAAACCGAGACATCTGGAAGAGGCATGCCACGTAGAACAAGAACAATTTAGTCCGCTGGACGAAATAAAGGGTTCAGACCGAACTTAAAATCACCCGAGGAAGGCCGAAACATCATGAATGTGGCAATAAAGATGAGGGCGGCAGTCCGAACAATGTAAATAATGTAAATAAATACCATACCTCATATTAGAAATTGAAATATATATATATGTATATATATATATATATATATATATATATATATATATATATATATATATATATATATATATATGTGTGTGTGTGTGTGTGTGTGTGTGTATGTGGTGTGTATGAGTACTTTTGTCTTTTATAAAGCCATTATCAATGAATTGGAATTGATGTCAATTTCTTCGATTTCAAATATTTCGTCTTCACTTGAGAGTCTGCGTTAATTTTTTTAATAATATGTATTTAGCATGTTTGATCCTAAGTCTGATTACATTTGTTGATTTTGCGATGTTTGCATTTTATGCTTAAAGTATTTTTTTACACTTTATTCGATTTAATATTTTTTCTGTTATTAGTATGTATTCTTATGTATTTTTATTAGTATGTATTCTTATACATTATGTGTGTTGGTCATGTGGTTTGATTGATCTATTAACATTTAAAAGGCATGTTAATCGGTGGGATAATGTAGCAGTTGTGCAACCAATGTATGTGCTGTTTAAATTATTATTACTAGAGAAATAGCATATAGTTTACGGGTATCAGCAAAACCCGCGTAATGGATTTCGGCAAAACTTGAACCCTTATCGCTTTTCTTATAGGAAGCGTCTTTATCTGTTATTGCTGCTTTTTGGGGCATCCAGTAAAAATAAACTCTCTACAGCTGTCCTCAGGAAGTGTCTTGATCACCACTGTTTTAAATATAGTAACCTATATTTTGGCTTTGCTTTGTACAAGGCTAAAAATTCAGAGCGCTTGGTAAGGATGAATCTTAGCAGTGACAGTCCGTAATTACTTACAACTACTCGATAATACCTTATCGGTATTTTCTAAACTTTCCCTTGTTTGGTACAAGGCTAACTTTTTTGCCGTTGCTCTACTGCAAAGAAGCTAAAGAATTTAGTTTTTTCTGATAAAATAAAGAATAAATGCATATTATCTCACCTTCTGACTATTTCTTGGCGCAAACGCTACAATCCACGGAGAGGAAAAAGATTGAAAATGTCAAGAATTGTGGAAAATGCTAAGTTGGCTAGTGGGGAATTACAACGGCATCCAACCGTGTACTTGAAGCATTCCTCAAGTGAGAATTGGAAAGAGAGAACGACGTCATCGGTTGGAGTCTGTAGCGACTCAAAAGAGATTTCAGAAAGCCTATTCACAAGAAATACGAATTGCAAAAGTTTATTCTGTACATGAAAAGCTGATGAAACCTGATATGCCACACATAGCCCGAAGGATGAGAATATTAAAGAAATCCTAGAATTTCGCATTTCTGTTAAGAGATGAGATTGTTGGAAGTATTGAGAGTTTTAAATGTGAGAAATGTTCAGTGCCATTCCAGTTCTCTGGAAAACCTTTTTCTGCATGCTATATATATATATATATATATATATATATATATATATATCGAGAGAGAGAGGGAGAGAGAGAGAAGGAGGGTATATAGACAGGTACGAGCGTAACTGTCAACATGAAAGAAAATAGGATTAATGACTTGAGTTCGAATGTTACCTTAGAGGCCTTCGGAAAGGCATGAGTCCAATTATTCCCTGTATTTCATTTTTAAAATATGTCTCGTTATTGGGAGGTTCCGGTGGATGATGATGCAAGACCAATAAAATGTGCACAAGACTTCACTGTTTTTTTTGTTTTTGTTTTTTTTTTTGTTTTGTTTTAATCAGCTTACACCAAGCAAGGCAACAAAGCCACTAAGACTCAGGGTTGGGGTACTGAATGTGAAAGAATATAAGCAAAAAAAAAAAAAAAAAACAAGAAGAGGAAAAACATTATTAAGGAGAGAACAATAAAAGAACAGAAATAAAGAAGACAGAAGATAACGATTGATATTGCAGTTAAATTTTTGAAAATCAAACTTGATTGGAATGTAAGAAGCCGGAAGAGAGTTCCACAAGCGGGAGAAAAAAATGTTAACAAAGAATTTACGGATAATCTAACCATTTCAATTGCAAAATGATGAGATCTTGCAAATCTAGTAATGTGCTTAAATTCATAAAGTCTAGGTACCAAAGAGGAAAGCTCACCATTTATAAAAAGAAAAATGCAGGGAAGCTACCTAAAGACGATGAGAAATTCGATGCTTTTTTTGTGTGTGTGTGTGTGGGGGGGGTCATGTCAGGTTCAGTTAATTCTCTTTACGGACTCAACTATTTGTTCCTTCTGCTGTGGCCAGGTATTGAACTCACAACTCTGTGGGCCATGTCACTTTTTGGATTATTTAAACCAATGCTTTTATCCAGTGAGCCAAGCGACTTTAGCATGGCAAGTGCAATTAGAACAATCTACTCCCGTGGTCTAAAGAACAATCTACTCCCGTGGTCTAAAGAACAATCTACTCCCGTGGTCTAAAGAACAATCTACTCCCGGTTCAAAATTCCAACGTATATCACGGAACATAGAAGAAAGCCGGAGCATACAACGGCTGAAATGTCGTGAATATGTCAATAAAGATGAGGACAACAGTTCGAACGATGTATCGTCCTGAGTATGACAATGAACTACATCCGGCAAGAAGGCCCCTAATCGAGAGGCTTTGATGAGCGTAGATTGATGCTTTTCCCTGGTCCACCTTGACCCGGAAAGCTAGTTTTCCAGTTATAGGCAAACCCTAAAAGTTTATCGTCATATCCAAATTTCATAAAAAATAAAAAATCAAAAAAATCAAAAAAATCAAAAAATCAAAATAGTAATCTCTCTCTCTCTCTATGTTTTATATAAAATAATATTCCTAACTTTAAATATAAAAAAAAATTCATATAGTTTTAGGTCCGTGTATTTTAATATAACTTTTTTGTAATAAATAACATTAAGCCCTGTTTATTTAAATATAAAATAACATATTTATCTCCATTTATTTTATATATATAAAATAAAAATCCCGTCTATTTAAATGCAACATATATTATTAAAATAGAAAAAAAATGTAATACCCTTATAATATACGGACTGTGGCAGCATTGCATTAATCAGATATTTTTATTCAAATTTAAATTACGTAATGGTCAGCCTCTATCCAACACCTGATGTTCATGAAACTCCGAGTCGTGCAACCGGTGAAGGATAACTGGTATATTTATTATATATATATATATATATATATATATATATATATATATATATAGGGTCATTCAATAAATAGGGTGAATTTTTTCGGTATAAGGACTTCTAATACAGATAGAAGCTTTTTTTTTTTATTTTTCAACGTAGTCTCCCAGGACTGTCACACACTTTTCCCATCTGTGCACAAGCCCGTATTCCCTCAGCGTAAAATCTTTTGGACTGATGTCTCAGCCAGTCGCTCACAACACTTTTGACTTCATCGTCACTTTTAAACTTCGTGCCTCTCGTGAACGCTTTCAAGGGACCAAACAGGTGAAAGTCTGAAGGGGCAAGGTCTGGGCTGTGAGGGGGATGAGGGAGCAGTTCCCAGCCCAGCTCATTGATGGTCTGCACCGTTTGGGCTGCTGTGTGAGGCCTTGCGTTGTCATGATGCAAGATGACTTCTTCTGACTGATGACCCCTGCGTTTGTTCTTTATGTCTTTCTTGACCTGCCTCAGCAGTTCACAGTAGTTCTTCTGTCAGACTGAATGAGGTCATTGACTGATTCGATCACCTCAGGAGACCCCACTTCTATAGGTCTCCCAGGCCTGTCTTCATCTACAATACTGCTCCGTCTTTCTTTAAACAATTTAGCCCACTTGTAGACATCTTTTTGGCTGAAACATGTGGCACCATACACAGTTGACATTCTCCTATGAATTTCAACTGGTTTGCACCCTTCAGCAACCAAAAACTTGATAACTGACCGCTGTTCAATCCTGGAGCATGCTTCTTGGTCGGCCATCTTTGTTAATCGTCAAAACTCTCAAAGTTTTTTTTAATCTGCAAAAGAAATTAAATCCACGTGAAAAAGAAGTAAAACAAAAAATAAAAAATAAAAGAAGTAACTTTCTATCTGTATCAGAAGTCCTTATACCGAAAAATTCACCTTATTTATTGAATGACCCTCGTATATATATATATATATATATATATATATATATGTGTGTGTGTGTGTGTGTGTGTGTGTGTGTGTGTGTGTGTGTGTGTAATGCATGTGTGTAATGTATAAATGCGGAGAAGTCTCTGCTTGGTTTCTGAGGTATTTGCATTTTTCCATCGCTGCATGGATACACTTCTTTTCTTCAACCCTCAGCTATGGATTAAATAGTAGCGTCGTCTAGGCTTTCTAGCCTTTGATGGCAGTCAGCCTAAGAGAAGCAAATACTGAATTCAAAACGGTGGGGAAGGTAAAAGGAATTTATTCCACTGTCTTTCCCAAGAAGTCATGCCAATTCACAGGAGTCTGTGAAAAACCATGATTGTCCTGAAAAGACATTGCATTAAAAAAGCCGGTGTTCCTAGAAAAGCAATAACAACAACGAAAATTGCAATACGAGCTCTGGTAAAAACATGGAATGATAACAGCAAAAATTGCAATATGAGCACTGGTAAAATGGTTAATGAAGACATTAGTTTTATAATACCAAGAAATTCATACACAGATGTCCTCAAGGACACATGGCACAGTGGATAAAGGCGTTAGTTAGCTCCAGTGACAGGACCCAAAGAGTGTGAGTTCAATACCTGGTTAAGGCGGTGGAGAACTTGGAGAGGAGAATTAGCAGGAGTTAACTGATAACTGACATCCATTAGACATGGCACGTGGAACTAGAACAGTTTCCCCCAGTGAGCGAAATAAATGGTTCAGTTCGACATACCAACCAAATATGGCAACAAAGGTGAAGACAATAGTCCAAATAATACACTAAATGACAATAATATAATGACACTAATATACGAAATGAAAATAATATAGTAAATGTAAATACCTTTGTTTCGTTAGCACACATATCAGGGGATGGTATAGGGTTTTATCTCGGTCTCAAGTATTTCTTATTTTATGACCAGTATTAAGTTTATGAACAGGATTCTTCGTGCGGCTTCTTCATGTGTGGTCTCCCCTTAGAATATAGGCGATCATAGCTCTCTGCGATTTCCTGTCCTTTGCACCTCTTAATATTTTTTACCTTTCTGACATCTCTCCCAAACACTGTTCCGCCATTCATTTACTCAACCTTACTTAATATGTTATATGCTGTTTTCCTCTGTCCCTTTTGGCTGTGAGTATCAGGTTTTCCAAGCCCTCTTTCCTCATTATGTGACCTAGAAATTTCAACTATCTCTTCCTGATGTTAAGTATGTGTCCTTTTAGTTTCCATTTTTTCTAGAACTTCATCGTTGCTCACATATTCAGACCATGGTATCCTCAATATCCTTCGGTAGAAATAAATTTCTGATGCCTCAATCTCTTCTTGTTCTTTGAGGAGATTGTCCAGCACTCACTGCCATACGGGAGGACAGATATCACGTAACAGTTCAATACTGTTTTCTTTGTGTTTCTAACGAAGTTTTCCTGTTTTTTAGTACATTGCTTAGATTTTGGAAAACATCTTTGGCTATACGAATGCACCTTCGGATTTCAGTATTGCACTTTCCGTCCTCTGTTAAAACACTTCCCAAATATTTAAATTTGTCTACTCGTTTGATTTTGGTATCTCCCATTTGTAATTTGCATTTTGGGCCCATCCTTTTGCTAACAACCATGTATTCTGTCGATGTTTAATCCTTTTTTTCTCCCTTTCTTATATTAGGTTTTGTAGGAACTATTGTAGTTTTCTTTCCGTGTTTGCTATCAACACTGCCATCTGCATATCTTATGTTGTTAAGATTGTGACTGCCAATAATAAATCCCGGTAGAACTTCTAATCCTGGTGGGACATCTGATCCCAGTAGGACTTCTAGGATTTTTAATTCCCTCAGAAATGATGAAAATGAGAAAGAAAACAATGCCAAGACACGGAACGGAATACAAGAAATTACACCAAGAAATAAGGAACAAGTGCAGGCAGGCTAAAGACGGCTGGTTCAACTAATAATATGCAGAAATAGAAAGAGTTCTGGACCGCACAGATTGTCCCTCGGGGAAGCCTTGACGCCGCCCGTTTGTGCTACTAGTCGCGCGGCGTGATGCTGCGATGGACAGAAAGTTGGTAGCAGGAAAAGTTGACGGAGAAAGCTCATCTATTACTCTGAGATGTCAAAAGTGGCCGAAGTTGTTGTAAGGGTCATCTATCTATCCACCCAGACCGTAAAAGAGAATCCTTCAATTAAATAACTAAATTAATAAGGTCCGAGTACTCAATTCTTGCTGCAGGGGGTTTTTTTTTTGTCTTGTTTTTTTTTTTACCTTTCCTTACAATGAGAGTTTGCAACTCACCTTTTCCAGTTTTCAGTGTATACAAACGCAAGCAAGAATAGAGACGCAATGTGGATAGTCATTGTCCGATAGGTGAGACAGTGGAAAAGAGCCTTGTGGAATCTTCGCACATGGATCTACGTCTGGGGAGTTTTTATTCATATGCATTCCAAGAGCGAAGCAGAATATTAAGCGACAGAAAAAAACTTCGTTAGAAGCAAAGAAAAGACTGTTGAACTGTTACGTGATATCTGTTGTCCTGTATAGCAGTGAATGCTGGACAATCTCCTCAAAGATGAAGAACAGACTTGAAGCAACAGAAATGTGGTTCTACAGAAAGATGCTGAGGATACTATGGATCGAATATGTGAGCAACAATGAGGTTTTGGAGAAGACAGAAACAAAAAGAGAACATATTTAATATCAGGAGGCAATTCTGAAAGAATTGGAGATCCTACCGGGATTCAGTATTGACGACCACAATCTTAACAACATAAGATACGCAAACAACACAGTACTGAGAGCAGACACGGAAAAGAAACTACAAAACCACATACAGAAGGTAGCGAGAGAGAGCTAAAGAAGGAACTAACCATAAACTTCAAGAAGACAGAATGTTGGACGATTTCCTCAACGATGAAGAAGAGACTCGAGGCAAAGGAGATGTGGTTCTACAGAAGGATGCTAAGGATATCATGGAGCGAACGTGTGAGCAACGATGAGGTCTTGGGAAAGGACGCAAAGAAGAAGGAAGCTTAACATAAGGAAGAGGTAGATGAAATTTCTGAGACACGTAATAAGAAAGGAGGGCCTGGAGAATCTGGTACTCACAGGTCGAATAGAGGGGAAAAGAGACAAAGAGACAAGGCATGACATATCTGGCGGGCTTAAGCAAGTGGATGACAGAACGTGGTCTGGGGGGGAGTTGGCAGAGGAACGAAACTTATTGAGAGCCACAAGGGATAGGGGGAAGTGGAGAACCATGATCACCGGCTTCCTGAAAGGACACGGCACATAAAAAGAAAAGAAAGTCAAAACGAGGCGGATTCCAGATGGACCCTTCCCTGGTTAAGCTGGTCTTCTTTTGTTTAGCTAGTTAACTTGTTCTCGGATTAGTGACGGCGTTCTCTATTTTTTATGATAATGATCAAGATTCCCTCTCTCCCCAATTTTTTTATCATCGATTTTTATTTTGACTAAACCAGCCTTATATATTTTTCCCTTCCATTTTGATATGTACTTCTTTTATCACTAATGAACGATCTTCTTGCTTACTGGCAGAATACAACAATCGCTTTGATTTTTGTGGGTTGGACGGGTCATGCTAACACAGTTTTACTTTTGCTTTGAATGCTTTGTTTTTTTTGTTTTTTTTATTTGATTATTTGGTCATTTCATATGTAGTCTTTTTATATATTTTTTATTAAAAAATATTTGTACTTATTAAAAGATTTTTATCATTACGTGGGTCCAACGTGAAAATGTGATATTGTGGGATATGTTAAGATTGGATGGAAAAAGATAAGTTCTTGTGATGATTGAGTCAGTTGCTACAGTGAATGGGTCGCGAATCGGATTAGATAGACGTAGGAGAAACAGTGATGACCAGCCTTTCCCCAATTCCTATCCGGCCTTGTGCCAAATACAAACCTATAAATATTCATAACAGGACTGGAACCAAGGCCTTAAAAAAAGAATTCGCCCCCAACCTCATTGCAAGAATAATGTGCTAACTATTGCTCCTTGGAGAGGCCACTTAGATAATTTAAGTTTAGTATCAGCAAATAATTATCCTGCCTCCAAAAATAAAAAGTCTCAGAATATCCTTCCCAAAGGCCGCATCCCACCATTGCACTAGGATCAGAATTATTCTCTGATACGTGTGATCTGGTGAGCTAAAAGTGGGGGCGGTGAGAGTCGACGATTTTTGTCCTTATCCCCACTTATACCCGGGGTTCCCAGTGTTAAAATAAAGACTGTCTGCTCCATTCTAAGCGGGAATCTCTACTTAATAAGGCAGAGAGACAACAAGTGTCGTGCAACAGGTAAGATTGAACTCACGACCCTGTAATGTGTCTGATCATCATATTAATCACTACCTTACAACCAGAGAAACAACATGTTTACGCCTTTTAATATAGTTTAGCACATTGACAAAAGCGTGGGTCACCCAGTGAGCATCAATTTCACTTTCCAGTTAGTGAAACTCGTTAACTATTGCTTAATAGTAAAGCTCCCTAGATAATTACTAGGTTTTGCTTATTGCATGACGACAATATAGTGCACCCGGTTAGGATCAAACTTGTTACAATATGCATGGCTGACGAGATTAACTTTTTAATAATAATAATTCCTTTTCGGTGAGGTTTTCTAAGGTATGAAGTATGTCTTGAAATTATCCAACCAATTAATGATGAAACATAGCCTACCTTGGACAGTGGCGCTGTTGGGGTACTTTGAAGTGGACAGTTCAGTCCACTTCAAAGTTCTCCTTCTTGGATTTCATAGTCTCTTTCCTTTTTCAATACGCATCAGCTTTATTGCTACTGTTTTTGGTCAAGTTAGATCAAGACCATGGAACCGATTCTCGAGATATGTCTAAATAGTCAGGTACATTACGGACTTGTTTAGTTTTTACTATATTTGCCTAAGTACAATGTTCTTGCATGCGCAATAAGTTCCCTTCTGATTGTCTGTCATGTTAGATCAAGACTGCGCAACCGATTCACTACATATTCAAATAGGTGGATACATTCCGGACTGATTTTGCGTGTACTACATTTGCCTTAGTGCGATCTTCATGCATGCGCAGTAATCTCCCATCTGATCGGTTGTCAAGTTCAAAACCGCACAACTGATTCCCGAGATATTTCAAAATGACCGGAAATATTCCGAACTGATTTTGTGATTACTACGGTTGCCTCAGTACAATACAAAGTCACAAGTGTATAGCACACTGTGAGGATCGAATTCACTGATCCGATTATAGCTTGGTTTACTAACCATTGCCCAGCAGCGAATCGATCTTATCAGTACGGAAGTTGCTTTAAAAATTTATTGATAAAGCTTGTAATCTTAAAGTTGGAATAGCTTGAGTTAATCGCTTATAACCTCGTTAGAAAGGTCAAAATTCAGACAACATGATAAGTAAAGATCAACCCTGCCGGGCCGAAACCAAGAGGTGGTATCATTTGAGATTTTCCATGCTTGGGTGGATTTAGGTAAGTGGCACGGACAAGTATTAAACTTGAGAATTGATCAAGTGACATTAACAAATATAATTATTTTACAACCACTTGATCTTTTCTACAAATGTCAGCGAATTTAGTCACCGGCGAGTAAAAGCTACAGTTTTCCAGGTTCGATGTTGAGGTGCTTGTTAAAAATCAATCAATGACAAGGTTGTAAATAAGTGCAGCTGATAACTTGTTAGGCATTCCATCATTATTAACCCGTGTCAAATATAGCTCCTACTGAATCAAGGCAAATTTATAAACTTTGAAGGTGAAATTGGTTAGACGGAATCCTTGGGAGCAGACGATGGTAGTGCTAACATGAAGTCATAAGTCATTGTGACCGAGTGTTTGAATGTGCTGGCCTCGTTTAGACTGTTGATCACGCTAGATAACGCACTCTCTCTCAGAAACAGTAGCTAAGGTCCGCTCAACATAGTTGCAGTATAAACCACAGATCGGCTCTCTGGGTGTTGAACAAACACAAATGTGCCTGAGCAGACGTCTGAAATGGGGATTAGCTAGCGGCCCTAGAAGACTGGCATTCTCGGATACGAGTGGGTGCGTCACTTTTTTTTGGTGCATTTTTAAATATTTTCTGTATCTGTCTATATTTCTGAGATGAGGTATTATGTACACTATTTACATTATTCGGACTATTGTCCTCATCTTTGTTGCCATATTTATCACAACGGCACAAGGACACATGGCACAGTGGATAAAGGCGTTAGTTAGCTCCAGTGACAGTACCCAAAGTGTGTGAGTTCAATATCTAGTTAAGGCGGTGGAAAACTTGGAGAGGGGAATTAACAGGAGATAACTGATATCCATTAGACATGACACGTGGAACTAGAACAGTCTATCCCAGCGAGCGAAATAAAGGATTCAGTTTGACATTCCAACCACCTGAAGAAGGCCGGAGCGTGCAACGTTGTGATAAGTATGGCAACAAAGATGAGGACAATAGTCCGAATAATTTAAATAGTGTAAATATTTTCTTGCTAATAATATGAATAAACATGTAACTTTCCAAAAGACGCCATTCACAATTATCCACAGAAGAACAAAAATATATTGGTCACAAGGTTCAGTTTGATATGGTTCGATACTGACTGTGCAGTTGTTTATTTTAATCAACAAATATTGATTTTTCAGCATAATCTCCTTCCTTGTCAATGAACTTTCAGTAGCTAAATGGGTGACAGCTTGTGAATACCAGGTGCTGTAAGCTTGGATGTGCGGTTCGTGTAATAGACAACAGCTCTGAATTATTAATCTGAGAGCAAAGTTCCAATTCCCATTGAGTTCGTTATAATCACTTAAGCGCAAATACCTTTGGGAAAGGTATGGATTCGCCCGCCTTCTGCAGCTAGGGGTTAGTTAGTACGACTTGTATCAACAAATCATTATTATCTCAAAAAAACAAAAACATTCTGACAATCTAAAATAATAATCTCTGACTTTAAATAACCCGCAAAGGGTTGATAAAACGTAAAAAACCAATCAATCATTTCTGTTGACGATGTCAAGAGCAAAATATTGGAATATCAGAGTCTTTTAGCTGTTTTTGGTAAGGATCCGAAAGTTAATCTTATATAACAACATATATGTGTGTGTGTGTGTGTAAGTGTGTGTGTAAGTGTGTTTTGTTGAATAATCTAGACGTATTATGTCTATCTATTTTTATTTCAATCCTCTCAAATTCAAGGATCAAAGTGCTGTTACAACATTATTAAGAAGGCTTAATTTACAGATGTTGGATTTTATCTCTATTGCAAAACATTTAAAAGAATATTCCTGTCCACATGCCCGTTTTAGAGAATTATTAATACAAGTATACTCCACCATGAAAATAAAAAACAAAAACTTAAAATTCTTGAAGCGCTCTATATAAAAAAAATGCAACCAACACTAAATAAAATTAATTATAAGTATAGCAACAGCGTTCTCACATGTCTATAAAAGCAATGTTTTAGAACGTAAAAAACTGAAAAAATAGATTTAAAAAAATAATTTTTATTTTAAACAAATTGCAGGTTGATTATTTAGAAAACATTAATAAAAAAAATATAAATTAAATTACCTTCTTAACGTATTCTTAACGTTCATTTTTGCATTGACTACAGTGTGCGTTTCATGCACATTTACAAAAAAAATTCACAACTATCAATTACATTAATTTTTTGTCTTCGCAATTCACACCTGAAGATGATCTTGGATGAGCTTGAAAGTACCTAGGAAAATAAAAGAAATAACCAAAATTACGGCGCCTTTCTTAATCAGTTTTGTAACAGCACTAAGAAATTGATCCGTGAATTTGAAAGGATTAAAGTAAAGATAAATAAATATAATATGTCTAGATTATTCAACTAAACATGCTTGAATGAAGATATGTTATATATATATATATATATATATGTGTGTGTGTGTGTGTGTGTGTGTGTGTGTGTGTGAAATAAATCCTAAATAGTCAGGAACAACCTACCTAGGTTTCACCTAAACACAGCTTACCCTGAAGATCCTTTTAGGTGAAACCAAGGTAGGTTGCTCCTGGCCCTTTAGGATTTAATTCATTTATACCTGCTCTACTTAGCGTATTGAGCACTTTATGTTTTAGCTTTATTACTCGCTTGGTTTTTTTTTCTTTGGACTGAAAACTTAAGGCATTGGATGATTTATTTCGCCCTTTTCGGATGTTTCTAGTTCTTTCTTTTTTTTTCCTCAGGTACCAATTTGTTTTCATAGACTTACAAGTTGTGTTATCCGAGTTTTTATATATATATATATATATATATATATATATATATATATATATATATATATATATATAAACAAATGCAGTAAACATTAATCTGGCAGAGCGGACATTATACAATGAAATTTTCTGTTGCAAAATCAGCGGATAGCTATATATCAATCTACGGACTTATTGATCCGACCTCGTATTGGTGTATAGAAAACTCTTAGAACGAGACAAAAAACTTCGAATAATGTATCTCTCGCTTGGCCAAAGTAGGCGGTAGTGACCATTATGGCGGTAGAAAGATTCAGGCCGATGGCGTTAAGTAAAAGTTGGGTAAGTAGAAAAGCGGTAAGAAAGAATACGGGGTAGGGTGCAGTAGGGTGGCATTTCTTTCTTTTTATTTGCCATGTTCTTTCAGGACGTAGGCGATCATGGCTCTCCACCTCCTAATTTCCCTGGCAGCTCTCGGCAAGTTCCTTCCCTTTGCTTCCTCCCCGAGACCACGTTCTGTCATCCACCTGCTCAAGCTCGTCAGGTATGTCACGCGTTGCTTTCTATTGTCTCTCTTTCCCTCTATTTGACCCGTGAGTATCAGATTCTCCAGGCCCTCCTTCCTCATTATGTGTCCCAGAAACTGCCTCTTTCTGATGTTAAATATAAGCCTCCTCTTTGTTTGTAACCTCTCTAAGACCTCATCGTTGATCACACGCTCAGTCCATAATATCCTTAGCATCCTTCTGTAGAACCACATCTCCGTCGCCTTGAGTCTCTTCTTCACCTTTGAGGATGTCGTCCAACATTCGCTGCCGTAAAGAAAGACAGATATCACGTAACAGTTCAGTACTCTTTTCTTTGTTACCAAAGAATTCCATTTTTTTTTTTTACATGCGATAATCCGACATCAAAACAAAAGCTAAGGTGCTGAGAAATTGAAAAATTTTCGTTAAAAACCAAAGGATGCTGGATTGCTATGTGATATCCATCTTCTTCTATGGCAGTGAATAATGGACAATCTCCCCACATATGTGGAGAAAACTGGAGGTAGCAGAAATGTGGTTCTACAGAGGGATACTGAGAAATCCATGGACACAGTGAATACGCAATGAGGAAGTTTCAAAGAAAATGGCAACAGAAAGAACGCTTATGCTCAGTATTTTTGCTTAATTTAGACGACAATTTATCCATCGCAACCTGTATATAAATCAAGTTGGTCAAAGGCTGGAAGCACGAACCAGACCAACACGTACCAGACAATATTTGCAAGGAGAAGGTCGACAATTTGCATTGGCGCGTTAATGTATCAGGTTCAGCGATAGCTTTTTTTTCTTTTATTTTTAAATCAGTATCACCCCATGGAAGGCAGTAAAGCCACTAAGGCACAAAGAGTTACAAGGTGAGGAAGGATTAAGAGAAGAAATATTGATAATGAGCGGGACGTGGAAAGGATAATCAGGGAGACAGTAGATAACGATCGACATTATATTTAAATTTTTGAAGATTAAATTTGGCTGGAAAGCATGAAGCCGGAAGTGAGAAGTGCAAGAAAAGAAACTGTTAGCATAGAACTTACGGCTACATCGAGACAGCTCACCTGTAAATTAGTGAGAACTCGTCGGCAATCTATGAGTGCGCTTAAATTCATGCAGTCTGGGTACCATAGTGAAGAGCTCATCCGAAAAATTACTACTAAAATTTATAGAAAAGACACAAAGAGGCAACCTTAGGGCGGTGGGAAAGAGACTGAACCTGAGCCGCCAGATCAGGGCCAATAGTATTGCTGATTCTTCTTTGGATTTTATCAAGGAGCTCAAGGTAAATAGCAGGAAGCAATGGACTATATGCGACAGCAATGTTCTAAGCATGGACAAATAGTAGTCTTATAGATATGTAAGATATATTCTGGAAAGAAAAAATTGTCTCAATAAACATTTGATTATTAAAAACATCATTGTGCCAGCGCTTATAGACCTGACATCTTCTCGGTGCTGGGTAGGGTTAATACGAGCGCCGATAATCAATGAAGTGAAAGACAGGATTTCGAAAATTGGTAATTAATCAACTTCATTTAACTGATACAGCGAAGACGATCTTCCGAGAACTAAAAGATGCCCTAAGATTGATTACTGGCAGTCATAAGCTTAACAAAAAAAGACGCGCAGATGACACTGTCCTAATGGAGGACACAGAATGAAATTTATAAAAGCTCCTAGAGGCGGTAGCAAAAAGAACGCGAAAAGAAAAGACCAACCACTAAATATAATGAGATATAGCGTACGGCTGTCAGTGAAGAGAGTCAACCAAAAGAAGTGGGCTTCGAATTGGAGACATTAGACTGGCATCTCGATTATATTAATTTAAATATTGAATCGGAATCACTAACAATGGCTTGCGAAATGAATTTGCTCTCCATTGTAACATAGATTAGACATTAGTACATACAGTGAAGGCGGAAGATAATAATATCGATCCGTATTTTTTGTAGCACCCATGCCACATCCCTAGTACCCAGAGCACACCAATAAGTATTTGTCCATGCCTCCACTTGCATAGAAATACAAGGATGAAATTTAAAGTAAGATTGGGTAGCCGTAAAAAAAAAATGCTCAAGCCTCCTCGGCACTTCCTCATTCTGGGAACACTTCATGCACCAGGTAATGACCCAAACTCCGTCCTGATGAAGGGCTAATACCTGGGGGGACTACCCTCTAAAGCTCAAAACAGATATTCATTTCATACCCACGGGTCCTCCTGGATCGGTGATGATACTTATTTTTTTAGTATTAAATTATTCAAACCCGTCTCTGCAGTTCCCCATTTTTGGAAACACCTCGTGCATCGGATAATGACCCAAACTCCGTCATGAATAGCGGGTAATAAGTGAAAGACTGCCCACTAGAGCTCAAAACTAATACACATTTGAAACCCCATGGGCCTTACTGATCGGGGATGACAATTTTTTTTAGCATTAGATAAACGGCAAATTCAAAATGCAAACAAATGTACCAGTATAATTATACATGTATATTTCGGTTTTTCTTAAAATTCATCAGATAAGACAAATATCCGTCGATACATCACAATATCTTCAAAAATATTGGCCTTCTAATTTGGTTAGTATGTGCTGTGTCCTGTCCAGATAATATTAACAAGATACATTTGGACATTAACTTCAGACGAGAAAATATAACAAATACAAAACATGCGTTCGTGTGTAACAGGTAATTATCCTGAAATACGGGGTGCGGTGGTGATAATAGTATTTACTGTAAAGAATATTGACTACTTAAATATATATATATATATATATATATATATATATGTATGTATGTATGTATGTATGTATAGTTTTAAGGTGTGCTATATTTATGGGATAAAGTGCTCAATATCAGAGATAGAACGTATGTAAATAAAAAAGTCAACATTAAAGTCAACATTCAGAGGCTGACGATTGCGTCTAGCATGAAACAGCCTGTCACCTCTGAGTGTTGACTTCAATGCAATTTAAAATATCGCTTCTGAACCCGCTTGTCTTATTGCAAATATCACATTTTAGCTGCTGGACGTCTACGGCTTTATAGTCAATTGTCGCCATATATATATATATATATATATATATATATATATATATATATATATATATATATATATATATATATACAGGGTGTGGTGGATAAATTGTCGTCTAAATTACACGGAAATGAAAAATAACACTGACATTTCATTTTAACAGGTATATTTACCAAAATTACACAAAAATATCTTGAAACACAAAAGAGTAAAATTTATTCAATAAACTCGCCATTGACTTCGGAATCTCCTGCAACACTTCTGGATAGTCTCCTCGTTTACATTGATGAATGCGGCCATAAGCCTTGCCTTCATTTCATCCTTGGCTTTGCAAGGAGTTTTGTTAATTTCACGCTCAATTGCACATCGCATATAATAATCAAGGGGGTTGCAGTTTGGGGGAGTTAGGTGGGAATTAGATGTAATTGGTGATATGATCACAGAAATTGTTTGACAGCCATGACTGGTTTCTCCTGCTTGAGTGACATGTTGCAGAGTCCTGTTGCCAGACATAGGGTGTTCCAGCAGCCAACCTCTTGACCCAGGGCATCACTACCTCATTATGGTGCTCCTTTTCTCACAGACTGTGCCCAACGGATCCTACTATCCTAAACAAACAATGAGCACGAAATGAAAAAAATATATATAATGGCGACAATTTAACCATCGCACCCTCTATGTTTGACTTTTTACTAGTTTTCTTTCATTTTGTTTTGCTTGTTTTTGTTGTTGTTGTTGTTGTTGTTTTTATCGTAACGCTCAGGTCGTTTGAAATTCTACGACCGTTAAATCGCATGATACCGAAATACAGAATAAACTTCCAATGAGATCAGCTTAATTATTTATTAATTTTATTTTTTGCGTTCGTCTTAGGACATCACGTGACTGAAATCTACGACACGAGACAATGTTTACGTTTGAATTCTGGCTCAGGTTTTCCCCCGCTATTCGAAAGAAGAGCGTTCTCCTGAAGCTTTCGAAATCCGAAATGGGGTAAAACGAAGATGCATTGACTATTAATTTCTATGGGAAAGTTTTTAAAAGTGTTACAAGACCCATAATATGACCATCAAATTTTTACTAGCTTTGAGATGATTGCAGGAAAGTGTGACTGCAAATATGAAAAGGTTACGGTAATTTTGCTGGATAGTTAGATTTCCTACAAAGAATTTTGGTAGAAAAATGAAACTGTTGTAGTCAACCATACTCTCCCCATCCACGCATTACACACCAGCTCATCCTGGGTATGACAATAAACTACATCCGGCAGCAAGATTGGGATGTTTTGAGGAGCGTGGAACCACCTCTTAATTGCTGCTGTTCCAACGTCCATCCTGACCCGGGATGGTAGCACCTGTTAGGGTCCCATCTATGGGCAAATAGTTCAAATCCAAATTAGGGTCAAACTATGAAAGTATAAAAATACATTTTTATAGTAAAAGAATTGCCATAAGTACATTTTTGAAAAACAAAAAATATTTCCAACAATACATTTTCAAAAAAAAAAAAACAGCAATATATTCTTGACATAAAAATTACCAGCAATACTTTTTTGTAAAAGAAAATGAAATTTCGACATTAAATGACCCATAAGGAGTTGATATGCCGCTAAAGAATCAAATAATTTACACATCAGCAACAACAGACAACGTACCTAGATCTTCGACATAGAATTTTTATTTTTAGGGTTAAGGTATTAACTTCTTTTTCGCTTTACGCCTTTTCGCACAGAAAAATAAACCCGTAGGTCTTTTGTAGAAGCGAAATAGTATAAAGTGAACTTTTAAAGAAATGTCTGTTTTATGTAAACTAACAGTGTTAATAGTACCCGTAAAAATCGCTCGGTTTTCGCATTTAAATTTTCTGATAAATCATAATTCTTAATTAATAATTAAAAAGAACTCCTTGTGAGTTCCCCGACTGTAAAATACTCATTTCTCAATCTTATCGGTAAATATTTGAACTAAACAACTTTCACAAAATCATAACACCCATAAACATGAATGCAGGTCATTATTTAAAGAAGTAAGAGGATACAAATGAAAAGATTTGAAATTGACATGGTTTTCTATTTCACTGAAGCATACGTTAAACACATGAGAGCATCATCGCCTTCTCATATCTATCTTTCCCTAAAACTAAACAACAACTTTGATATATCTTTTCTTCCGTTTTCTTAGCTTTTGTGTTGTTTTTTTTTTGTTTTTTTTGTTTTGTTTTTTTTTGTTTAACGGCATATCAACACTTTACGGGTCATTTAATGCCAAAATGTAATTTTCTTGGGAACGTTAGTGATTTCTTTTACAAAAATATATTGATGGTAATATTTTTTTATCTTAGAAAAATGTACTGCTGGTATATATATATATATATATACTTTTTTTTTACTATGAAAATGTATTACTTGCACCTTCACTATATATATATATATATATATATATATATATATATATATATATATATATATATATATATATATGCTTGAACCGGCTTCTAATGCTCCAGTTGGTAGCGGCTTGGTGAGAGTAGTCGTGGCTCCCAGGGCACAGTCCTATGGTTACAGAGAACTCAGTTGAGTTCCGCCACGGAATATGTGAGCGAGCGGCGCTTAGTTGAGTCTGATTTGGAATCTCTACGTCACCGAGGCCCATTTGGAACAGTTTGTATGATGTTCGCTTGACAACCCAACTGGCAGGGTTCCGATACTCGGTAGTGGATGCGCACTGCTGATGAGTCCCAAATATAGGACAAAACGGCCGTCCAGTGCTTCCTGCATTCTGTAGAGGTTTCTATCAGACTCGATGAATTAACTAAATATATATATATATATGTATATATATTTATATATATATATGTATCTACAATTTCATAGTATTTTGACTCCAGTTTTGGGGTTAACTATTTGCCCATAACTGGGACTCTAACAGGTGCTAGCACCTCTGGTCAGGGTGGACACGGGGACAACAGCAATTAAGAGGTAATTCCACGCTCCTCATAACCTCCTGATCAGAGGCCTTGCTGACGAAATCAGTTTATGTTCATACCCAGAACGATGTTCTGTTAACAGAGGACAGGTAAGCTATCATAAGGTTCAGCATACCTTTATCGCCTATTCTATTTTTCTTTCTTTCTTTCTCACTGAAACCAAACAGCGTCTCTGATATGTCTTTTCCGTCTTTCCTCACAATCGAAACGGAATAGTTCATTTATTTATTCGATATTGCCAATTCGTAAAAATAAGGAACGAAGGAACAAGTAGAATTATTGAATAGTTGGTCATGAATTGTATTGTCAGCTTTGGTTATGCGCATTTTCATATTTGGGCCACACGCTATCAACATCTTCGATATATTGGTAGTGTTGCGTTTTAGAAGTTCGCATCTGAAACGAAAGATGAATATTAAAGAAATTGCTGCCCTCAACTCCGTCAAGTGAGGCAAGTTTAAAAAAATGGCGAGTGATCTCTTGAATGGTAGTCATATGAGCGGCTTATGTTGACCTCTCTTTGACTGAAGATGCCAAGACTTAGCCTTGAGGCACAGTAAAGGATATGCCGGGAAGACGACAATGTGGTTCATGTTTATCAAGGGAGGAGAAAAAAAGGGTGATGACGGCAAGTTGAGAAAAGTGGAACGGAATTATATACGATTTGGTGAATGAGATTCTGAAAAGGGAGATAAAAAGGCGGAGGAAGGAAGGGAAGACAAAAAAAGGGATAGGGAAGAGGAAAGGGCGAAAAGATGAAAGGGAATGAAAAGAAAGAAAGAAAGAAAGAAAGAAAGAAAGAAAGAAAGAAAGAAAGCGTAAGTAGAGGAGTGGGGAAAGAAGGACTGAACGATTAATAGAAAGACTAAAACATTATAAAGAAGAGAAGAGAAAGGAATAATGAAAGAAATTCATATAATAAGGGAAGACCAAAAATGAAAGAAAGAAAGAAAGAAAGGAAATAAACGGTATAAAGAAAAGAAGGAAAAATAGAAAGGAAGGAATTCAGGTGAAAAGGAGAGTAAACGAAGAACGAAAAGATGAAAGAAAAGAAGGGAAGATGGTTGGAATTAAGGAAGGAAGGAAAGATGAATAAAAAGACGAAAGGAAGAAAAGAAAAAAAGGAAGCAATTACAAAAAAGATGAAAGGAGGAAATAATGAATAGGGAGAAGACGCATAAGATGAAAAGATGAAAGAAAGACGAACAAAGAAAAGAAGAAAAAGAAGAGGAAGAAAAATTAACTAAAAAAGGAAGTAAGGAAAAATGGTAGGACGGAAGCAAGTAAAGAAAAGTGGATGTAGAAAAGAAAGGATGAACGAAAGAAAGGAATGAAAGACGAAAAGAAAGAGAGAAAGAAGAAAGAGATGACAAAAAAAAAAGGAAAACAAAGAAGATAAGACGAAATCCTTAATGGAAAAAAGAATGAAAGACAAAGAAGCAGTTGCAAGTGGCCTAAGTCTAAAAGGAAATCGTATGAAGAAACTTGAGAATCTAAAGGAGGCCATTGAAACCCGTTGAACCAAAATGAAGCTAGTAAAATTCAAAGAAAGATCAAAGCTTTCTACACTTTGGCAGCTGATCGATATTCGATAACTTTTTTATGTTATGTTTTAGTTGGGAAAGAATTACATGACGTGGCTCTTAGCAATGAAAAAAAGGATCAAACCTTAACAGTTACAGATAGAGTTTTTTTATTCTAATTTATAATATTGTCGGCAATAATTTGTAAGCATATAATATAATATTGATTAATTTTGTTAATCAAGCCCCCAAATGTGCTAATTACCTGTCATGGTGTGGAACTGATAACACAGCTCCAAAGAAATTAATTTAAAAAAAATACGAAATCAAACACTAAATATGGTTTTGAAAATAAACAAAACATTTTAAAAATATGCAAATGATTACAAATAAGAAAAGAAAATTAGGATTTTACAAGAACATTAATTATAAATAGTTAACTTGCGTAGTTACAGATTTGTATTTAAAGAAAAGGATTAATTTTTCCGTTTTGGTTACTTTTTATCAAAATATTACCATTTGATTTATTTTGCACTCGATAAATGAAATAATTTTTCTGATACATAACTTTTAAATTAATATCTACAGAAGAATAGATCCTCTAAAAAAAAAAAAAGTTGTAATAAATAGTAACAAAAAAAATCCTTTTATTCACCGTGCCCCTCTCAGGACGTATGCGATCATGGCTCACCACAGCTTCCTGTTCTTTTGTTGATCTAAACAACACTTATGCTCTTATCATCCTCCTATTACCTAATCTGAAGTTCATTTACATAAATTCGCTAAGTAGGTTGGCTGTTTTCCTTTTGTCTTTCTTGCCCTTTATATGACCTTTGAGCGTTGAATTCTAGATGCCCTCCTCCCTCATTATGGGTCTCAGAAATTAGAACTCTCTTTCTAATTGTAAATATTAGTGTGCTTTTATTTCCCATCGTCCTTAAAACTTCCTCGTTGCTTACATGTTCTGTCTACAGTATTCTTATTACTTTCGCAAACAAACGTTAGTGAGACTTGAAGTAACAGATGTGATTCTTCCACATCTGTCGCTTCAAGACTCACTAACATTTGTAGGAGAATTATCTTGCAGTCACTGTCATAAAGGAAGATGGATATTACATAGCAGTTCAGTGTTTTTTTTTTTTTGTTTCAGACGAAGTCTTTCTATGTCATAGTAATTTGATTAGCAACGGGAAAAATTTCTTCGCCTCCACTGCACCTTCGGACCTCTGAGTCACATTTTTCAGCATCTGTCACGGCACTATCTAGATATTTAAACTTCTGTGCGTAATGGATTCTGACGTCTCCAATTCGTAGATCACAATTTGCGTCGTTCATCTTGATGACAACCATACGTTTTGTCTTTTTACAATTAATAGTTAGTCCTTTTTACTTTTTTTTTTTTACCTTATTTGGGAGCTCTTTTTGAGTCTGTTATCACAATGTCATCTTGTATCTTATGGTGTCATAATTGTTTCCTTGTAGGTTTTCTAGTTCTCTTGGGATTGCCTCGCTGTTAAATCAGATGAGAAGACACATCATTTGTCTTACGCCCGTTTCTATTTTTGTGTATTTGAACAATTCATTTTCCATCAGTATGCAGGCGAAGTCTCATATATTTCCCAAATTAGTCAAGTTTTCCTAGCATTTCAAAAAATATGTCTTTGTGATATGCCTTATCAAATGCTATTGCATAGTCAATGAAACAAGCATACGACCTTTCGTGTTTGTATTGATAGCTTTGATACAATTCTGATCATAAATATTGCATTTCTTGTTCCATTATCTTTCCGGTCTAATTCTTCGATTTATAAGAATCCGCATTATAAGCTTAGTTATGTGGCTCATTAGGCCGCTGAAACACACTTTTGTAAGCAGCGCTAGGAAAATGGATCTACTAAGGTCTTCCTGTATATCACCACTATCATTTACCTATTTTGCTGGCTGTAAGACGTATTTTCTTTTCTTATAAAATATCTCCAAACACCACCCTAAGGTAGGTGACGGGAATAATAAGACAAACATACATTCTCTCTTCTTACAATTGATGTTTAGGCATTTCTCATCATTTTCCTTTACTACTTTCTCTAGGGTCTCCTGTAGTTTATTTTCTGGGTCATGTATTATAATTTAATTATGCGTAAATTTATGTGTAAATGATAAATTAATTACTACGCTTCTACCTTCAATATACCGTATTTTGCTGCTTATAAGACGCATTTTCCATTTGTTTGAACATAGTTCGCCAGTGAACAAACACAGGCGATCCCATTATTGAATTAAGTAGACCACGTGACCATAGAAGAAACGCAAAGTAGGAAGTTGCGTGACGTCTAATTGATCTCGATTTCTACTCTATCCTCTAATACTATACGGATCGCTATTCTCTACTTTATTCACTATACTATTTCTCTATACTAATCACTACAGAGATTACTATACGGTAGTTACTATTCGAGCGAGTATTATCGAGCAAGTACTATTAGTGCAAGTGTTATTCAAAGGCGTCTGACACCAGTATTGTTCAACGGCGTTACTATAGTTGTATCGGCGATTACAAAGTCTCTACTACAACGAGTATTACGAAAGTGACAACGAGTATTCGTTGACATCACAAAAGTGGCAACGAGTATTCGTTGACATCACATAATGTATAAATCGAAGATAGGTGACGGGAGCTATAAATTTGGGCTTTGGGGTGAGTATCAGCACATCCCCAGTTGCATCTGATTCTGAGCACTGTATCTAATTTAAAATTATTGCTCCATTCTGGTTTGTGATGAATTCGTCACGATTAATGAGAACTTCAGGATGCAATAAGGTTAGGTTTCTATTGCCTTATTCACTACAGATTCTCTTCTAATTACTACATTTAAAATAGTTACCATAAACTTCTCGGTCAAGGATTAATCAGGTTTTCATGCTGAAATATGCTATTCAATGGGTAAAATTAGGGATAGTAGGGAGAGGGTTATGTAGTACAGGGAAACATTTATTCCGATATCTTTTGATAACTGGAGCTTTTAATGCAGCGGGTCACATCTTATGAGCAGCAAAATACGGTGCTATTTCCTAATTTTGTCAATGCCCAAATCGTCTAAGGCTGGCAGCAATTGCGTTTTTTTTATCCTCATGACGGCATGAAGCAACTACTCATAAAAAAATTATAAATATACGTTTAATAATGAAAATGCTTTTTCTAAACGTTATAAAAATTACTGAGGGCGTTATTATTATAGAAAGTCGCTAATTAACAAACCAGCGTTGAATGAAGACAGAAAAATATATTTAAAATATTAGGGGTAAACACTTCCACGTGTATTGGCTTCGGTAGATTAAATAGGAAGGAGACATATATAACATGACTAGCAGCATGGCGCGGCGTTGCCCGTGCTTGATTCAAAAATCGTACCACTCATACAGCAATCGCTATCACTTGACTTAAAATATTTTTGCCCTTCCTTGCCTTTAGAGGCGTGCCCTTTGCCGTGCTGATGTTGCTACATGCCTTACTTCTTGCCTATCTCACACTGCGAATTTTTTCTAAGCTCTATACTAAACATTAAATCTGTTACAAAAAAAAAGAACTAAACAAAGTGAACACAAAACGATCAGCTTTAAAAAAGGACTCGTAACTGGAAAAACCGAATGAAAAAAGAATGTTAACAACAAATACTTTTTCACACCCAACCCAGTTCTGCGGAATCAGAATCAACGTTGAGTTTAAGCAAGCGAATGAGCCAATTGGAGTAAAGTGCCATGGAGATTTAAATTTTTCCCACTTGTGACGAATGCAGCTATCGATTTTTTTGCATGCTAGCATGCTAGTTAACATTCGTGTCAGTCAGCTGTTGGCTGACACGCTGGCCAATATAATCTTCCTGCCTATTCGTGGCAGCCAGTTATTGGCTCTCACTCTGGCCAGTAGAAAATGGCCGCAAACTACATGAAAACTGCCGTAGAAGCATGAAAAAATCGATTATTTCCACTATCGATGGGAGTTGGGAAATGCAAAGTTGGCCTTGGCCTTTCCGCTAATTTGGAGCATGTGCATGTAAATTTTGGTGCAAATCCGTCGAAAATTGCGACCGTGCATTCGTTACACACACACACGCGATTCGAATTTGAATTTGAATTAAGCACGGGCAACGCCGGGCCATGCTACTAGTCTAAAAATATGAGCAATCATTAGTTCTTATTGCTATAAACGTTATATCTCGAGATAACATGTATTTGAGTGTACGTTTTAATTTCCAGCTGCATAATGAACGAAAGTCTTCATAAAAAAAATGTACCTGCTCGTATTCTCTTTTTAATCTGAGAAACAGTAAAGAAAGGCTCACTTTCCTATGTAAGCTAATTGAAACTTTGTTTGACGCAATGGCTTCCTGTAGCTTAATGGGAAAGAACTCTTGGCTTAAAGGTAGTTTCTCTGATTAAAAACGGAATACCGGTTCGATTCCTATCAAGAATAACTTTTTTAAGAATTTCGATCTCTAGGTTTGTAGTGGAGTAATGGATAGCGGCTCGGAGTGAGAAATCGGAGAGTCGAGTTCGAAATCCGGTCGAATCCATTACATTCACTTCCGTGCTAATACCCTTGGGAAAGGTATGAATCCTCCTCTTCTCCCCTCCCCCAGCTATGGGTAAATAGCAGGACAGACCTTGGATAGCAACTTGTCTACCGCAGACAGAAATGGCAACCTACTACGGGGAAAAATCTGCCTCGTCAGTCATATATCAAAAGATACATGATCGCCTAAGCGTGTATTACGTATGGCACATAACTGATAGAGTGACACTGTTTTTTTTTAAAGCGACGTTTACAGTTGAACCCACAAAATATGACCTTTATAGAAATAAGAAACATACATTTATATATTATTTGTATTATCCAAGTCTCCTCTTTCAGGTTTTGTTTGAATTTTTGTATAGCTTAAACGTTTTTGAAATAGGGTATGCAAGTCATTGATTGATTGATTGTTTGTTTAACCGTATGTCAACACATTATGGGTCATTTAATGTCGAAATTTAATCTTTTTGGCAGCTTTGAAATAATAAAAATATGATATACATTATTCTGCTTTCACAATTGGATACATGGTAGATGACACTCAGCTTTTATGCATATGTATGTTTGTATGGACAGGATTACTAGAGGTGGTGTGTTATATGTTGCAGTTTTGTTGAAGTTATATTTTGGGATACAGTTGAATTTTTTAAAGAAATTGTAGGATATCATATAGACTAATATCACAAAAGATTTCTTTTATTTTGATTGTTTGGCTTTATTTAGTAGCACATCAACCACCATGGGCTATTCAAATCTGAAATCTAAATATTTTGAACTGATGTGAATGAATATATGATTCAGAAGAATTAATGAAGAAGAAGAAATGTCAATAGGATCCTATTAAGATGACCTTTCGATTTTTGTATAAAACAAATGAGTGCACATCTATTTCATGCCAATATTAGTTTTAGTAATTCTCCTTTCTGACAGAAAGACGATGCAAAAATGCAAAATGTAGGAACAAGAACAAAGTTTTTTTTCAAGAGAAAAATTAAATTAGTAAATTAGATGAAAAAAACTCAGAAAACTAGAAATTCAAATTTGTCAATAGTGATTGATTCCAGAAATTCATCAGTTTGAAACTTTGATTGATCGATTGATTTGTTTGTTTAACAGCATTTCAACTCCTTGTGGGTCATTTAATTTTCTTGGCAGCTTTGAAGTAATATACATATGATATACATTATTCTGCTTGTTTGTATGGACAGGGATTATTAGAGGTGGTGTGTTATATGTTGCAGTTTTGTTGAAGTTATATTTTGGGATAGAGTTGAATTTTTTAAAGAAATTGTAGGATATCATATAGACTAATATCACGAAAGATTTCTTTCCTGTTGGTTATTTCATTGGTTGATTTTATTTGGCAGAATATTACCCCCCTCCCCGGCTATTTAATGCTGAAATCTAAATATTTTGGATGTAATCTTGTGCTTTCAACAACAGATATTTTGTACATAATTTTATACTTTCAGAGTAAAAACATGTTTTTTAGATATATATTTTGTAGATCATAAAATATATTGCTGGTAATTTTACTGTAAAAATGTACTGTTGATTTTTATTTGTGGGTTCAGTATTAGCCTATAGATGGGACCCCTCCCCCACTAACAGGTGCTATCACCCCGGGTCAGGGTGAACCTGGAAGTAATAGTAATTAAGAGGTGGTTCCACGCTTCGCAAAATCTCCCTTGCTGCCCGATATAGTTTATCGTCATACCCAGTACGAGGTTACCAAACCAATGATAACTAAACGAAACTTTCGTTTTATTATGGGACAGGCTTTCAAAAGAAACAAAATTGTTGTATTCATCTGAAAATTAAATTTTTATGTGTGAAGTGAGAAACGCTTAGGAGGTTATGTACTGTACAATTTTTAACTGTTAGAGACAATTTTACCTTAGAAAAATGCCAAACACAATAAGTTTTTGTTTTAGAAAAAGCAACACTCTGATGACAATATTGTGGTAATGTCGAAAGTATTCGGAATAAAATGAATATGCATCAACATGGTAATTTTCTTTCTTTCTTTAATAAGGATAATAAAAAAAACTTGTCCGTAATTATGAGAGGATCCTATTAAAAAATAAGTAAACAAAACTTGTCTAAATTATTTAATGAGACCATGTCTTAATGAAGTCATGCTGCTAAAATATATCCAATTTAAAATATATATGTTTTATTATATATATATATATATATATATATATATATATATATATATATAAGAAATATAGTCTTAAGATGTGCTATATTTATGGGATAAAGTGAGAGGGTGTGTAAATACAAAAGTGAACATAGAAGTCAACACTTAGAGGCGACAGTCTGTTTCATGCTAAATGCAATCGTCAGGCCACGTAAGTTTTGACTTCTATGTTCACTTATATATATATATATATATATATATATACACACACACACACACACAGACACACACACAAACACACACACACACAAATATTTAAGTAAATGCTCTGTTTATAATAAACAGGTATTAACAAAATTTACCGGCTTGAACGTCCAAGAAAATATGCGTGCTCCGACAGGAATCGAACCTGTATTCTAGACGAAATCGTCATATAGCCTGACATGTTACACCAGTTTAGTTACGAAGGAGCGTGTGGTTAGTAAGATCGATTTTACTGCTTTTAAACTACAAACTTCCTTCAAATCGACCTTGCTAACCAGATGCGCCTTCGTAGCTAAACTGATATGGCACGTCAGGCTATATGACGGTTCCGTGTAGGATACAGGTTCGATTCCTGTCAGAGGATGCGTATTTTCTATGAAATTTCTGGGGCCTTCAGGCCGGTAAATGTTGTTAATATTATTTATTATAAACAGATCATGTACTATATATTTGTGTAAATATAAATAACGTATAACAATAAAATATATTAAAATAATTGTCGGATTTAGTCCATTTCGTTATATATATATATATATATATATATATATATATATATATATATATACAATAATGAGGAAAACCTTAGAAATCCATAAATTTATTTCGAAGAATATAAGCATATTCATCTCATCAGACCGACTACATTTTATGAAATGGAATCAAGATATCCGAGACAGACAGATATACGAAGATAAAAAATACAAGAAGGAAACAATACCAAAAATAAACAGGCCTAGAAAAGTTTTCTTTGTGAGCTTATATTATGAAGAGAGGACAGAAAGAAAAAAAAAATAATATAACGAGTAAGGGAAGGTGAAGAGATAGGAAGGTTAAATTCAAAACAGAGTTACAACAATGTGTCAAATAAAATTCACAGAGAAAGGGGTTAAAATGGTGTCTGTTTAGACAGCATCGTCATAATATAATATAAACATCATCTCATAATATAAAAAATACACATAGATACTGATAAGAAAATATATATTATTTTAAAAACATAAATATATATACACATATATATCTATAATAACAAAAATATAATAAGTAATAATAAAAAATGATCATCATAATAATAATAAAAATTATTTTTATAATAATAATAATAATAATAAAATTAATAAAAAAACAAAAATATACAGTTAAATATATATATATATATATATATATATATATATATATATTTTATCACCTGTTCTTGACAGTGACTGTACAGCTGCAAATACTTGAATAAAACAGAATAAACATGAAGTTCGGCCAGTTTAACCGCAATTAGGTTTGTGATATACAACATCTTAATAGAAAATTACTAAAATACAATTAGAAAATTAAACAAGCAGACATTTTGGTTTAAATTAAGAAAACTGGATGAATTCTTGCTGCCTAAATATAACATACATATATATATATATATATATATATATAGAGAGAGAGAGAGAGAAAGAGAAAGAAAGAGAGAGGCAGACAGAGAGACACAGAAAGAGTGTGTGTGTGTGTGTGTGATGAAGCAGAGATGCATATAAACATTTCTTCCCCTTCTAGACTCAGTTCGAATTTAAATACAAATCGCACGGTAACATCCATACATATAGACAGAAAGAGAGAGAGAGAGAAACTGCTACAGACGCATATACGTACACATACACACGCACATACACGCATTGTATTGAACATCTACCTTCTCTCTCATTTCTCATGCTTCTTTCTCTTTTCTCCTGCTACTTCCCTCCGCCCCACCCCCTCACACACCTTCCCTTTCGAATTCAATCTTCCTCTCCCGCTCCCCCTCCTCCCTCTCTCCCTCCCCGCCTCTCTCTTCGGCCCATCCTGGAAGTCTTTGTACTCCGATATTCGATATTATGAACTCTGCAGAAACCGGAGGCACGCCTCTATGTGAGATGGTCCTCTTTGGAAGCCATAGCGGGCGCACACGGACACTGATGGGGCTTCATTCCATTTACTGCTTGGCCGGTGCCAACCTCAGAAATAGTTTCATCTTTTTTTTTTTTTACGGCTTCTCTTTCTGCATTCTGTCGACACCGCCGCTGCTCGCACGCTTCAGCCTTCGCCTCCAACGTCGTCAGCGCAGCTGTGGAACCAACCAACATTAATGGCGGTGGGAAGAACACGTTGGCGAGAAGGACTTTGTATTCAACCGCACCACCACCCCAGTAACTCACACGCCGCTCCCCACTGGAGTTTCGACTATTTACAGGCATAAATACGAATGTGCAAGTGTTATTTAAAGCGAGTGCATGTTTGTAAAACGAGGTTTAAAAAAGACAGAGATGATGGGATTTGTATGGCTCTAAAATGATGGGTGGTGGAAATTTAAAATTATTTTATTTCAGGAACAGAAAAGCGAATGTGAGAGTAGGGGAGGGAGAAATAGAAAGAGAAGGGGAGATAGAGGGAAGGAAATAGAGAAATGTGCTTGTTTGCAAATGGATGATTTAAACGCGTCTAAATTACACGCATCCTTATAGTAAAATGTTAAAAATTATTCTTAAAATCCTAAATAGATTTTTCACATTTAAAACGTTTCCTGCTATTAATTTTTTTAACTGAATAAAATAAAATTCCATTGTATAAGGAAGTGATTCTTAACGGCCGTGCCGTGGCACACGATCGTGCCACGCGATCCTCTTAAGTGTGCCGCGAAATATTGTCACGGCATATATATATACGCGTGTGTGTGTGTAAGTTTTAATGGACAGCGTTAGTATTTGAATAAATGAATAAGTATTTATCTTCTTTTCAAATAATTCTTTTCACTATTCTTCAATACGTACCACCTGCATTTAAAGAAATGATCCCTATTATGGCGACCCATCTGAAAGCACATCGACTATTATTTTCCGTCATTGAACACAGAAAAGTATGATTGGATTCGAAATCCCTTCAGAAATGTTCCTTCTAATATTCGACTTCAGCTATTTGTTGAAGAAGAATTGGCCACCATTTCTAGTGATCAAGGATTCAAAATAAAACATTCGACGATACCCATTAATACATTTTGGATTTAAATACAAAAAGAATATCCCACATTAGATAAAAAGGCTTTATCAGTTTTATTGCAATTTTCTATTTCTTATTTATATGAATTAGGCCGAAATAGCGTCAAAAATTAGAAGCGAGAATAGATACGCTCAACTGAAGAAGGAATGGGGGAGCTGCTTATCGCACATTCGACCAAACATCGAAGAAATCCCGAAAAAACACCTGGTACAAGTTTTGTAAGCTGCACAAATAGTTAAACAGAAACATTGAACTAAACTAAGTTCATATTTGTGTGTTTAAATTTTTAAACAAAATCTGTGGTTTTATTTCGTAACATTTAAGTGTATACCCTTTAAAGATTTTACTAAGTGTGCCGTGATATTTTCATTTGCTCCTAGGTGAGCCGTTGCTTAAAAAGCTTGAGAAACACTGGTACAAATGTATCTGATGAGGATCGAACCTGCAGCATGAGTAGTGGCAGATGAGAGTAGCTAAAAAAAACTTACTTCATTCCAGACACCCTTTATATTACTAAAGTTAACGTCAACTGACACAGGGTTACATAGACATCTAGTTAGAATCAAATTCATGACACACGTCAATTGTCTATGAGAGAAAATTACTGTCATTCCAAGATACGTAACATATGAATAATTACTATGCTTAGCTACGTCTCAAAGCCAGTGTAAAATGAACTTCAAGACAAAACCAAACCCTTTGTATTAATAGAGATATTTACTAAGCTTTATTTTAGCCTGCCATAACATTATAAGTGGGTCCGAATCTTAAGAGATAAAGCTACTGGATACACGTCTCATACCCTGTGGTTTCATGGTGCATTTCACTAGTTCAGATCTTTATAGCTAGAATTCACCATGCTGCATACACGGAGTCGAACTATCAACATTTCCCCCGTATTTCAATGTTAAGGAGGAAAATCCACATCGTTTTTCCGAGAACTCCCGAGTGTGTTCTTCCCTGAATACTACGAGCTTAACCTCATCAAGTCTAGGGTCAATCACTATCTATCCTCCCTAACCTAATAAGCTTCACTTCTTTTGATCTCCTTTTATATTCATATAATACACATAATTCTGTAATCCTCTGGCATGAGTGGCTCTTGATTGTGCTGGGTGAACTTTAACAAAAAAAAAGAGCTATAGCCACACCTTGCTAGATTTTTTAAAAAATCATTTCACCCCGAGCAAGGCAATAAAGTCACTAAAACGCAATGGATTACTAAGTGTGAAAGAATAAGAAAAAGAGAATCATTATTGAGGAGCGACAACAATAAAAGAAGAGGGATTAAGAAGACAGTAGATAACAATTGGCATTGCATTTAAATTTTTGAAGATCAAAGTTGACTGGGAAGCAAGAAGCCGAGAGAGATTTCTACAAGCGAGAATTACGATAGAGGAAACTGTTAGCATAGAACTTACGGTTACACATAGCCCTTTCAACTGTAAAATGATGAGACTTAGCTGCCAATTTAGTATTGCACTTAAATTCATAAATCTAGATATCACAGTGGAAAGTTCAACAGAGCAATTACCATGACAATATTTATAGAAAAGACACAGGGAAGCTACATTAAGGCGATAACAAAGTGACTTCAATCTGGAAGACGGATTAGGATCAATAACATTGCTGATTCATCTTTGTTTTTTATCAAGAATCTCTAAATATATAGCAGGTGTAGCGGACTATATGTGGTAGTAATATTTGAAGCAAAGACAAATGGTAGACTTATAAATATTGTAAAATAGATTTGGAAGAGAAAAATTATCTGTCACGATACAGTGAATGAAATTTCCTAGCATCAGACTAAGCTTCAATATGATCTTTCCACTTCATCTCAGTGGAGAATGTTATCCTGAGAAGGCGTAATGTGTCACTTTCCTGGAGATTAGCATCAGCCATTCTGTCAGATGATTTATAGAGAGCAGTTTTGTTTTGGAGTCGTTAAAATTAAGAAACCATTTGTTGTCCAGTACTTATATTCTGGAATAAGCTGTAGAGGCTTTTTACGTTTTTAAAACCACCATTTGAGTTTCAGTTAGACTTACCAGAACGATTATTCTTTTTGGAAAAAAATCAACCTGAGTCATCCTTATTCCAAGCGAACCTTTTATCAAATAGGCAGTTTTTTTTTAATTCCAGCGATCACTGTTCATTCTATCTACCCCGTCTATATGAAACTGAAGTGTATATAAAGGTCTTAGTAGTTAATGTTTCCGAAAAAAAATCACAGTGATTATGATTTATTTAAAAAATGATGATAGTAATGATTTCATTTCAGGGCATTATCATTGAATGAAGGCAAAATAAGACAAGTTTATTTTGTTTAATTCTGAGATCCGACAAACTGTAAGTGAGCGGGAAAAACGCTCAACTTGTAGCGCAGTCGCTGGTATGTCGTTTAACATGACTGAAGCTCATCTTCCATTTATAGCCTGCTAATGACGTGTTCTCAAATAACTAGCGCACTTTTTATGGGAACATGGACGACGGTATGTCATATCAGTATGTTATAATATGAATTATTCTGTTAGTTCTATCGTAATCACAATATCAGAAACTGATCGACTAAACTGTTTTATATTTTATATCATTTTTAATATTTTAATTTTTATATAATTTTATATATTATTTTCTTTATCATTTCACCCAAGCAAGGCAATAAAGCCACTAAAACGCAAGAGGTTAGTGAAAGAATATAAGAAGGAAGAACAATAAAGAAATAGGAATTTCAATCGTTATCTTCTGTCATCTTAATGACATAAGATAATGATTGACATTGCATTTAAATTTACGAAGATAAAAGTTGACTGGAAAACTGGAAATGCAAGAGAAGAAACTGTTAGCATAAAACATACTGTCACATGTAACAATTTCAGTTGTTAAAGGATGACACCTTCCCGTCAATATAGTACTGCCTCTAATTTCATAAATTCTATGTATCACTAAGGAAAGTAATATTTATTTATTTATTAATACAAAAATGTGACACAAGGTCAAGTGAGTAGGATAGAGGAAGGCTGGTCTTCAATCTGTCTTATCTTAAACTTAGCCAGAATTAATGACCCACACATATTACAGTATTCCTTGCACCAAAACAAAACATTCTTACATACCATTCTTACCCCAGTCACCACAATACCTCAGAGTCTCTATGTAGTCCTAAGTAGTTCCCATAAGTACAATTCATCTGTAAATAACAACATGAAAACTTAATGAATATTTACAATGAATACAATTTTTATACCATGGAGGAAAGTTTATCATAAGAGTTATCATGAAAGTATTTATAGAAAAGGCAGAAGGAAGCCACATTACGGCGGTGGAAAAGTGGCTGAAGTCGTGATGCTTGGTCAAGACCAATAATATTGCAGATAATTCTTTGGATTTTATCAATGATCCTATAATTATATATCAGGAGCATCAGACCAGATGCGGCAGCAATAATTATTTTTTATTATTATTTTTATATTATAATTATTTATTCATTTACATTAAATTTTACATATTCTAAAAAATTGATGGATTTATTTTTAATCCGACCTTTAAAAATGTATATTTCTATATTATATCTCTATTATAGTTTTCATATTTTATATGTTTTTACATCGTTTACATTTTATATATTATTTTAGATTAAATTTTATATTTTATTATTTTATATTTTATTTTTGCGTGAATTTCTGGGATGAGGATTTATCGATTTGGATGCGCACTCGTGTTTCTTTTTAACAACACGTTACAACCCAAGCAAGGCGATAATGCCACTAAGACGCACTGGGCGACTAGGAGTGAAAAGCAATCAAAAACCTAAAGATGGACCCGGAAACCCAATCCTAAACAGGAAACAAAGGATAAACCACTACTCCTGCTCAAGAAAAACGAGGAGGAGTGTGAACCGGATGGTAGACAAATCTATCAACTCCTATTAAATGTTAAAGATAATTAAAACAAAAACATTATTCCTAATGTAGAAAAAAATTGTTAGAATTTCAGAATATATATTTGGATTTATATTTCATAATAATTATCTACAGAAATTTTGTTTAAAGCAAGAAGCCCTTCCAAAACTTAATTCTTATATTTGGATATTTGATCATATCTATTTTAGGGATAATTAGGAACGAAAACTTTTCAGCAACTTCTTGTATATATATCGAAACTTAATATAAAATGTTACTATTACCGTGTATACTTCTTGTAGTGTGACCCGTGAAATTTTGCAGGACTCTTAGTCCCTGCAGAAAAAATAATATTAGTATAGTGCAACTGTTAACCGAAAATGCATGATTTTTAACCGCTTCAAAAAAAAAAAAAATTCCCTGTGTATAGTGCGACCCCTTATGTTTTGCATAAAAAAACTTATCATAAAAGAGTCCTACTATACACGAGTATATACAGTAATCCAAATTAATAAATACCAAACGAAATAACAACAAGCTGAAACCTGAAGTAGAAATTTACAAAATGGACTGTAAAAAATGTCCAAAGAAATATATAGGTGAAACATCTAGGAATTTCAATAAATGGTTATATGGACATAAAAGGATCTTTTACGAAAGAACGCAGTTATTATATTTATAATTCATTGTAATAAGCCTGAGAATAATTACAACTTAAAGAATTCAACTTTAATTAAAAGAAAATATAATTTATTAAAGCTTAAATGTCTAAAAAAAAATGCACGATTTTCGATGTCAACCACAGTAAATTTACATCTAAAATCATACACCGTACTTCTTTTCTCAATAAATATATAAATACATGCATATACAGAGCGGGGATGGGCTGCAAAAGTAGGTATACAGTAAGTATTATACCAGTATTATAATGGTTGTTCTAAGATTCATATAATACGAGAATTCATTTAATTCAATAAAATCATTTTTAATATTTTTATTTTCGTAGTTTTTTTAATAATACATCTGTTTTAATTTTTAATTTTTTAATAAATCATAATAAATGTTTTGCAGATAAAGAGTGATCTGCGAATGGCGAGGGCAAAATGTTTGAACATATGACGGATTGATCTGTTCATTATTGATCTATTCATTATTGATCTGTTCATTATTGATCAATTCATTATTAATCTGTTTATTATTGATCTATTTATTATTAATCTGTTTATTATTGATATATTTATTATTGATATGTTTGTAAAGGGTGTTCGAATAACTTGGACCGATTTTAAATGTGAATTAATTTTAAGCGTCTAATGATTTTGTTTTCTTTTTCTTTTAGATTTGGCGGACATTTGGGCGATATTATTTTACACACATAATTGCCATGACTTCAATAACATGATTCAATAAATAAATAAATAAATTTTCACCAATAACACTGATTTATTTCCTGCTTACTTTGATCTTTATATATAATCCATCTTAATTTAACACACTTTATAATCAATACAATACGTTTTCTGCGTACGTTTTGTTTCTTCATCACTGTAAACCTGCTTTTGCATCAACAATATTAAGAGTTTGAATATATAATTGTATTGTTTAAAATTAGACATATATATATATATATATATATATATATATATATATATATATATATATATATATATATAAAGTAGAGAAAAACTATGTCAAAGTGGAAAAAATATTCGTGTGAGGCATTTCGTCCTTTTTCGTGTGACGCGTTTACATTGATACGTCTACACATGCGCATGAAGGAGATAAAAGGACTTCAAATTTAAATCTGAATTTTTTATTTTTTTCTAAATATGTTTTCGATATATAGTCGAACTGATTTCCTTTAGTATAGTTTCTTTTTGTTCCAGCAATTTTTATTATAAAAAAAAAAAACGCCGGTTCGCACTCCTTGCCTGTCTATTGAACAAGAGTCAAGGTTTATATGTTGCTTCCTGTTTAAGATGTGGTTTCCGGTTCTTTCTCCTAAAGTCTTCTCATTCTCTTTCACTACCAGTAACCCCCTTGCGTTTTAGTCTTGGGGTGAAATGATGAAAAAAAAAATACCACATTGAGATAGTAGAAGAAAGCCAAGAATGATGGAATGTAGTAAGAATCTGAAGGTAAATTCACTCTGGATGCTTTAGCAATTAAAGCACTTTCTATACATTTTTCTATACATTTTTACTTAGTAACGTGCTTTCTTTCTTTTAATTAGTGAAGTCTTTTTTTCAATCAAAATTATAGCAGGACACATTACAGTTAAAAACTAATGCATTCAATGTTTTGTTTTGGAAAAGATCCCTTTTGTGTTCGTATAAGGCAGTTTATATATATATATATATATATATATATATATATATATATATATATATATATATATATAAAAAATCACACACATATATATATAATCACATCCACATCTACACAAAAACAAATGCACACACACACACACACACACACACACACACACATATATATATATATATATATATATATATATATATATATATATATATATATATGTTGAAGCTTAAATAAGCATGGAATAATACAACACAAAATGTACGTTAACAAAATGTATTGAAACAAAGAATAGGTACACAATATTTACAGTTAGTTTGGTATATTCTTGGGAAGACTGTTCCTGCATAATGGGTTGACTAAATCGCAGTCGGGCAGAGTCTCTGGATTCAATTTCTTAATCTCTACTATCTTCCCCGTCTTCCGGTACCAACCCATATTTATATGGTCGGTAGTCCGCTTATGTAAATTAGGTGTATCATACACAACAATATATATATAGATAAAGAAAGAACAGGGCATTATGAATTTTTGCCATTCCTTTAAAACTCAGTAAATTTAAAAATAAGTTACTCCAAAATTCGCTTGAGTATGAATGTTTTTAATTTAATTACAAAATTAAATTCGAAGCTTTTAGCTTCCATTTTTGAAACATGGTTAGAACTGTGTAGCGAAAAAAAACATATTTTAAATCAGTTAATTCATAATATATATATATATATATATATATATATATATATATATATATATTGAGATATTAAATATACTCGTAGGCTCCTTATATAAAAATTTGTTGATTAAAATATTTTTGTATATTTTTATTTATTTAGCTGATATGTATAGTAAACTTTTTGGGGAAAAATCACATAATTTTTGTTTGATGTTTTAACATTCATCAGCGCTTTTTACGGAATTTTTTTTAACTAGGAAACACTAAGTCTGTCTATATTTCTGAGATGAGGTATTATGTACATTATTTACATTATTCGGACTATTGTCCCCATCTTTGTCGCCATATTTATCACAACATTTCGGTCGTTGTACGCTCCGGCCTTATTCAGGTAGTTGGAATTTCGAACTGAACCCTTTATTTCGCTCACCGGGGTAGACTGTTCTAGTTCCACGTGCTATGTTTGATGGATGTCAGTTATCAGTTATCTCCTGCTAATATCCTTCTGAAATGTCACATAAAGGCGTTGGTTAAATCCGGTGACAGGGCCCAAAGAGTGTGAGTTCAATACCCGGTTAAGGCAGTGGAGAACTTTCAACGGCCGAAACGTTGTGATAAATAAGGAAAAACTAAATATTTTTTTAAAATACCAACCAACATATACCTGCATACATACATACAGATTTAATCAATCCAAGTCAAAGAAGCTCACAATGCCACTAAGATGAAAGAGGCTACTAGGAGTGAAAGAGAATGAGAAAACGTTTGGACGAACCGGAAACCCAACTTTAAACAAGAAAGAAATGATAAATCTCTACTCATATATATATATATATATTTGGATATTACACCGAAAACATGTCAAAATGTACACAATTGCAGTCTGCGCTACCATTGACTGTCAATCTACGGATCATGACCCATTTATGAAAAATATTTTTTTAATTTTTGCTTCTTCGCTTAGTTTAAATTTAACGTAGGTCATATTTGATTGGCTGATCAGTCCACAAATGTTATAGCCCCCACCTTTTTCTTTTTTCGTAAAAAAGAGGTTGTATTTTGTTTTAAATATAAATAAATCGTTCACTCGCCAGTAATTTACAATTTTGATACGCATCAAAACACGACTGCAATTGTGTAGCGATTTTAAAATGTTTTCGATGTAATGTACCGAACGTTGGAATTGTACTCTATTCGTTCTCATCTTACCCGGATATATATATATATATATATATATATATATATATATATATATATTTAAAAGAAGGAAGAGTAAAATTTCCGTGTTCAAAACATTAATTTAAAACATAATAAAATATATATATATATATATATATATATATATATATATATATATATGAGTGTGTGTGTGTGTGTGATGAAAATATATATTTAAGGCATGCTATCGATATGGGTTAAAGTGTTCAGTATCAAGTACAGAGCGTATGTAAATATGAAAGTGGACATTAAGGTCAGCACCTAGCGTGAGGATCCGTTTCATCCTTGAACGCAATTTTCAGGACATTTATATTTTTTATTCTTTATCATATTTATCTGCAGATATGCGGTAGAAAACTTTCGTTACTTTTATAACCAATCATGTAGATTAAAAAATTTAGCCTGGACTACTCCCTATATATATATATATATATTGTCATCCACAGTCTGTTTCGCCGTATCACAGTTCATCAGTGTGGCTAAACGTCCGGTTGCCTCTAACTAGGATGGCATCAGTCGGGGATTCTACCACTAATCCTTTTGTGCGCAAGAGGGATAAAGGTGAATTTAAGCGTATTTATTTTTAGATAAACACTCAGTGACTGAGAGAATTACCGAAGAGTCTTGCATTATTAGCAATAATAGTCACTGTTTGCAAAACCACACTTCATCCCCAGAGAGCTCAACTGAAATAATTTTTTCAGGAGAATATATATATTCCTTCTTTCATAATTTGGAAAAATCAAATCAGTAAAATTAATCGATACAAAATGTTTTTAATTGTATTTACCATAAAAAGCAATGCTGCTGATATATATATATATATATATATATATATATATAAATTTTAAATTCGCAAGCGAAAATGGTCATTAACTAATGGTATCTTAATTACATTTGTACGAAAAAAATTTCTGTGTTAAATGAAAATAAACAATGAGCACTCTTTGAGAATCAGTTTTAACATATAATATTTAATATTTCAAAGTCTATATTGTGTCAATAGGACTCGCTTGGATTATACCAATAGATTACTACCTGTGTGTGTGTATATATATATATATATATATATATATATATATATATATATATATATATATCGGAATCACATAACTACATCATAAAAGACAAGTAGGAAAATAAATTAACAAGCCCTTGAAAATAGTTAAAAACAAGTCGTCGAAAGCGCTTGGGTCAATAGACAATTACGGAATTTTACACTCACTTAAACACACGAAACGGACAAATTTCAGAATAACTCGTTGCAAATTCATGAAATCAATGGATTTACATCCTATATTAATTTACAAAGTTTGGAGCAATAATATATATATATATATATATATATATATATATATATATATATATATATATATATATATATATATATATATGAAAAAACGATATATAATTTTTATCAAACACAATTTTAGAGAAAAAATCCTATGATAAATTAAAAAAGGCTTTCGTGTAAGGCGTTTTGTTCTTTAGATCTTCATGGGACTGAACATACATAGACAAAGGTTTATGTGTATAGCGGTGTGTTTCTGTGTATATGTGGTGGGGGTGCATGAGATATATAGGTAATGCATGTCGATATTAATGCTAATATCTACACACATGATAAAATTTAAAATTTCCAAAGCATAAGAAAATTTAGTTGAGACATTTTTTTAATAAGCGTAAACCTGTCTTGAAAATCAGCATTCCAATTCCAAGCATTTTTTTACACCATGGCCTCGAACACCAACCCATGAAGTTCATAGAACGCGCTTATGCGCCTTGTGTGTTTTACGCATGCGTGCATCTGTGCTTCGATTTGTGCTGCGGGAACCATGGAGAATGAGCGCGCATGCGCAGGATCGAAAGGCCTCAAAAATTCTTCCTGGGTAAATTTCGACTGAATTCACTTTCAGACGTGAAAGTACTAGCGTGTTTTTCGGACGGAACGCTTTGCATAACTTGCCCCTATCCACGTACATACACACACAAACACACACACACAAACACACACAGAGAGAAAGAGAAAGGATGGTATATAGGAAGAGTGAGTGAAAAATCAATGTAGGCAGTTAGTGATAGAAATAGATATTTTTTTTATCTTCACACATCATCCAATGGCAAGTAACACTTTAAGCACAATCTTTGATATACACGCGTCGTTAATTTTTTATAATACTCTCATACATACATGTGTATGTGTGTGTGTGTGTGAGGGAGAGTGAGTGTATAGTTATTAACGACAAACAAATATTCAAACATACAAAAATACATACATACACACACACAAAATATATATATATATATATATATATATATATATATATATATAGTCATAGTAAACAACTATATATATCTATATAAGTATCTCTCTCTCTCTCTCTTTATATATATATATATATATATATATATATATATATATATATATTAGGAAATGGATTAAAACCGACATATATATTTTTCTTTTTCTTTAAACGTTATTTTTTTATACTCATATTCGAGTAGAAATTCTGTTTTTTTATTAAATTATTCGAGAAGCTGGTAGATGGAGTTAGATAAAAAAATAATGTTTAATTAAAAACCAAAGCTTCTACTCAAATATGATTATCCATCAAAAATAAAGTTTAAACAAAATAAATTTACATATGTATATAGGGTTTTGTGTAATAAATTAAATTTTCTTTGTCTGCAATATTTAACGAAAGATATTTAAAAAAGAGGTTGCTGCCCAAATATATATTAATTTGTACGGGAGAAAATTACATATTTATTTTTATATACCAGAATAACGTTAGCCCGTTAAAATTTAAAGGACGCGTTACATGAAAATCTTTTCCATTTTGTCAATTATTTTCCTAACACACACACAGACACACACACACACACACACACACACACACACACACACATATATATATATTTAAAAGTAAACGTGGTCAATATCACGGATACAGCGTGTATAAATACACACTGATAGACAAATAGACACTGGGATCAACATCGAATGACGACTGTCTGTTTTAGGCAGAAAGATTGCATTCAAAGATAGAATATACTGTGGCCACTCGATAGTGACCTCAGTGTACTTTGTATATTTCTTTATGCCAATGCAACAGATAGATAGATAGATAGATAGATAGATAGATAGATAGATAGATAAGAAAAGATTGATATACTGGGGCTGACACACTGCATCTCTGATTATGAGTGGGTATCGGGATTGTTGTCTTTTTCATTTTTTAAGTACGAGTCATCCACGGCTACTTGGGGGGGGTCACATTTAGAGACTTGAGAGCACACTGAACTGAAGACCACCCGAGTGGCCTGGGTTACCCGACCTTAAGGCCGTTCTCACTAAACCCCACCCGCATGATTATGCACTGCTTTTATCAAAACCTGTCACCATATCGCGCGAATTTGCCTGGTTGTCAAACTGGGTGTCATGTTGGGATTATGTTGGGCTTTGCATATTTGTATATTAGCGTTATTTTGTTGGCGTCTTGCTCACTAAATCAATAACCATAATAATAATCCGAAACGTCGAAAGCATCTAAAAGTCGGCATTATAATACTAGAATATAGAAGAAAGTTACAGGAGTGGTGGTGGGGGAATTGCTGTCACTTGATCTCAGCTTAAATCAACAGATACTGGCTGGTATTCAAAGTTGTATAAAAGAAAAATGGCTTACACTTTTGACTAGTAAGTTTAATATAATTTACTACTATTATTATTAAAAGAAATTTAAATGAACACTTAATTTTATATCACACATATACACGTACATATATATTAGGTACCTCTACAAAATCGCTAAAATATCAGCATACCATGATGAAAACATGCTCCAAACGAAATGAAAACAGTTTTATCGTGAAAATCTTTATGTTATTATAAAGAGGAAAGATCAAAGTATTTTTTAAAATATTTAATGATATTTTTTACTACTTTTTAGATCATTCGAAATTTTGATTAAAAAACTTTTTTGTGTGTCAGCGGTTGTAGTAACTTTTAGCATAGAAAATTTTAGCCGCTATTTGCGGTTTTTGGAGATCTTGCAAAAATCAAAAATTGTCGGATTTTAATTAAATTCTCAGGACTTATTCACAAATGAATGAATTAATTTTTTAATTATTTTTATTAAAACATGACGGAAAATTTTATTTTAATGTGTTTCACCGCTTACTTAATTTTATGAAAACTTGAGAAGTTTAACGTGGTAATATTTAGTGACAATATTGATTAAGAAGAATTATTTGAAGAATTTAAATCACCGAATTTTTTTTGCAAAATCGGACTTCGTCTTACCGAAAATCTGTCCTGAATCGAAAAATAAAAAAACGCAATACAACTAATACATTATTTAATTAGAAAAGCTTTTAATTGCTTTTATGAATAATATATATTAAAGACAATAATGTCTGAAGAAAATTTTTTGTCAATGAAAAATGGTTTTTACAATTTTTTTTCATTTTTTACAATTTTAAGTGGGATAATTTATAAAGATTTTAACTCTTTTAAAATTAAGTTTCAATGTGATAATTCTTAGGAAATATTGTTATTAAGTAAAACTATATTTACTAATCATATATTGTAAAGGTTATTACAATCTGATGACCCCGAATATTTTTTAATAAATTTTGATTTGTTTTCGTATGTGTATATACGTGCAGAATTTCTGAAGTATGGATATATAAACCGATAAATCTATCATTAAAAGATCACATATTTAAGGGTTGTCCCCCCTTATAAACTTTATCGTCTGCTCCAGCATACTTAACTGTGAACACGTTCGGTGGTCAATCGGCTGTCAATAAATCGATTGACACGTCAGAAAAACAAGACTCCGTTATTAAGAAATGCTTGTATACAACATTTTATGATATAAGTAAGTAATAATCGTTTCAATTGAGATTAATTTAACTTCAAGTTTGCTAATTTTTCTCAAAGTTTCAGAAATATATATTTTATTTTTGTAAGATTTTTAAAACAGAGAATTGATTTTTGCTTATAACTGTATCCAAATATGACCGTTTTTTTATCAATTCTACTCGGAAAAATCGATTCTGATCAATATAATTTCTGTTTGAAATACATCACACCGCAGACTGAAAAGAGTAAATTTTAAATCCTCTAGCTTTCAATTGAAGCTAAAATAAAAGCTTTACGAAGGCTTTTTCATTCTTAAAAAAATTATTTTAAACCTTATACCGATTTAGAGGAGGTATCTAACACACACATATTATATACAGTGTAACCTGGATATAAGAGAGTTGTCGGGACCAGAGAAGAAGTCTCTTATATCCGGGTTTCTCTTATATCCGGGTTTGGCCTAATTTATATACATTAACACAGGCTCTAATTTGGGACCAGAGAAAATCTCTCTTATATCCGGGTTTCTCTTATATCCGGGTCTCTTACATCCGGGTTACACTGTATTTGTTTTTGATGTCTATCTTTTTTTTTTCATTTTAATTAACTCCTCGCATATAAAAAATCTGGTGATCTTTTAAATAAATTAAAAACAGGCATAAAAAACAAATATATGACTAGTTTACAAATAAAGACTTATATATATATATATATATATATATATATATATATATATATATATATATATATATTCAGTCATGTATGTGTGTGTGCGTGTGTGTGTGTTAATTAGGACTTTTATTGTTTTAGAGATAGTTGTAACATAAATGCCAAATGTACTTGTGCTGGAGTTATGGATAGAAGAATATATTTTAATTCGTGGACTTTGTCAGGAAGAACGAATCAAAATATATTGGACTACCCATAACACCATCACAATTACATATGAAAAGAATTTGTAAAAACTCAGCAACATATATATATATATATATATATATATATATATATATATATATAGCTGAGTTTTTAAGAAGGGTTTTCCTAGCTACCTCATCAACAACCTGATTAGATTATTTATTTCTGTAATAACTAATAATGATACCAAACATAAAAATAAAACAATAACATTAACGTCTTCTACAAAAGCCAAATACATATCAACTATAAGTAAGATGAATTTTCACTTAGAAATATCATAAAGAAATACACCCGAGTAAGAAAATTAAATTTTCTATTACAAAAAATTTAAACCAGCTAACCTTATCATAAAAACGAACAACACACTTGCAAAATCAAAACAATAAAGGGCCAACATTATTTACGAGTTTAAATGCTCCTCAAAAAACTGTGTCCTTGATCAAACCAAACACATAAATAATTACAACAGTCCCGCTACTACATATTCCCATATTACATAGATGTTTCCATAGAATACAGTAACAACTCTCTCAACACCTCTTTGTATAAAAAACTTACTAGCAGAATATTTTGCCACATTAATAAGAGAATTCCCACTTAGATATAAAATAGCAGTTATAAAAAAATTCCTAAAGAGAGGACACAAGAATTCATCTTTTCGTCTACTTTTCTTTAAAGAACTCAATAATGTAAAACAGATACTAGTTAAGAATGGCTTTCCTAACTACCTCATTGTCAACAGATTAGACTAGTTCTTTTCAAAATGACTAATAAAATACTGAATATACAAACAAAAACAATAACATTAACATCTTTTACAAAAGCCAAATACACGTCAACTATAAGTAAGATGAATTTTCACTTAGCAATATCATAAAGAGATACACAACTCTAGTCGATCCAAACAAGAAAATTAAATTATTTATTACAAAAAATTTAAAACAGCTAATCTTATCATCAAAAATAACAACAAACCTACAAAATCAACAAAGAGCCAACGTTATTTCCACTAAGTATCGCGCATATATATATATATATATATATATATATATATATATAATTGTTGTGACCTTGTTAGGGCCAGAAATAAAAACACAAGAGAGAAATTGAGTTAAACAAATATATAAACAGAAAACAGTGATACAAACACATACAAACGTGAGTGTTACAAGCAAGAATGTTCGGTCCGACTGTCAGAGCTAACTGCTGGAAACTTCCCAGAAGGCAGTACCTGCTCCTGTTTATAGCTGGGACAGTCCATCCAGTAAATTACCATAACAATAATATATGCATATATATAAATACAAAATAGCTGACCACACGTATTCGAGGATACCCGTCTACTAGAGCGGCTAGTCAATCCCTACTGCAGACGCTCGCCCAAGCACATTTGTGTTTGTTCAACACCCACAGAGCCAACCTGTGGTTTATACTGAAACTATGCTGTGCAGTTTACAGTTTATGGGAGAGAGAGCATGTTATCTAGCGTGATCAATAATCTGAACAAGGCCAGCACATTCAAACCCTCGGATATATATATATATATATATATATATATATATATATATATATATATATATATATATATATATATATATATATATATCAATTCTTTGCTATCTATGTGTCTATCAATTTATCTATCTGTAGTCTACTAAAAAAGAATTAATATTACATCACAAATATTTATTTTTGAACGTAATCATTTTCTTTGTGTATGCACTTAATGCACTGGTGAATATTAATCACGCTTTATCCGTGGTCATATTTCAATAAATACACACAAAAACACACACACACACACAAAGCACACACAAAAAATATACATTCACACACACACACACACACACATATATACACACACATATATATATATATATATGTATATGAAAATAAATGATTTCGTATCAAAATTTGGCAAATAATAACCTATCATCATGTATATATATATATATATTAATATATATATTAATATATTTTCTGTTGTGTATATATATATACATATATATAAATATATATTAATATTAATATATTTTCAGTTTATACGTTATTTCTATGGATAAATAGAATATATATATATATATACATGAAGATAGGTTATTATTTGATGATACTCAAAACATATATATATATATATGTAAAGATGATAATATATATATATATATATATATATATATATATATATATATATATATATATATATATATATATATATATGTGTGTGTGTGTGTACGTGTGGGACCTCAACATATCATAAAAAGATGATCCCTGGCGTGTTTTCAGTGATGATGATATATATATATATATATATATATATATATGTATGTATGTATTGCAGGTGTGTAAGCGTGTGTGTGTGTGTGTGTGTTCGTAGTTAAATCACTAAGTTCGTACTCTAATGACCGCAAAACCATTTATCCTACACAACAAATATATCTTTTTCAACATAACCTCCTTTCCTGTCAACTCCATTAACCCGACACTTACTGACATTAGCTTGAATATCACAGAGTGAAAATTTCAGATACGTCAGGTTATGGGACATTCTTCACTCCCTTATATATTCCATAAAACACTGACATTTTAAAATCTAATATAAAATTGTGTAATTGTGCGTGCAACGTGTGTGCATATGTATGTCTTTTTGCGTGTGTATGTGTGAAGGCAGAACATCTTTAAAATTTCTACCATCAAAACCTGAGGCACATACTTACATTAACTTATATACAAACACATATAATTGTACAAGTCCAATTTGATAGCTGATTTAGTTGCAGCGGGGCCCGTTAGCTCGGGTAAAATGAAATGTCATCCTGTGTATGATGTAAATGCAAAATTGGCGCAGTAAAGTCTTCTTTATCCGTATTTAGCTTTGGACAAAACAAAGTTTCGTAAACATCTACATACTAATTCCCGCATTTGATAATGCAAAAATATTTCAAGAAAAACAAATGACAGCATTTTAAGAACATTTATAAATATTGTCGTATCAAAACAACAAGGTTTATCATGATTAACAAACTATTTAACACGTGCAAAATGCTCCAGTTCAGCAACATTTCTACAAACCATTTGGCAGATTTCTACATTAATTTTAGAAAATTTAGCAGAAATTGCTTCTTTTAATTTAGGAATTGTTTCCTCTTTGAGCCTGTAAACGTGTTCTTTCAGTACAGCCCACAAGAAAAGAGTCTGGTATTGATAGGACTGGTCATCGTGATGACCACTCAATCGTTCGACGCCGTCCTATCCACCTCTGTTCAAAATTAAGATTTAACCATTCTCGAACACGTAAACCATTGTTAACCTTAAGTCAGCTTAAACAACGGTAATTTAGTTTTGTTCAATATAAGTTAATAAATAAAAAAAATGGGCGTTACTATTGCCGCACACTGTATATAAGGTAAGCGTTAAAGATCAAATAGGAATCAAATATGAATCATTCTAACAGGATGATAAAATAAAGAACAAATAGAAAACCTATATCAATCTAACATGTTTTACTTAAAGCTTCTTATATAGAAAAATTCGCTTGAGGATGAAATGGAACTAATGCTTTTAATTTAATTGCAAAATTAAATTCGGGGCTTTTAGCTTCTATTTTTGAAACATGGTTAGAACTGTGTAGCGGAAAAAAAACATTTTAATTCAATTAATTTATAATATATATATATATATATATATATATATATATATATATATATATATATATATATATTAAAGAACAAATATGGAACGTAATCCGACAGGATGATGAGATAAAGAACAAGAGGAAACGTTTATCAATCTAATATGTTCTACATTATTAAATCTTCTCTCAATCTCTGATGAAGTTTTAATAAGAGTGAAACTTTTAGATTGATAAACGTTTCATGCATTTCTTTTTTTAGCTTGACACACACACATACATCTCTCTCTCTCTCTCTCTCTCTCTCTCTATATATATATATATATATATATATATATATATATATATATATATATATATATATAAAAGAAAGGAGAGAATGAAAAATGACGATACTGCGATGTTTATCTTTAAATTTAATTTTATAGCTTAGCATCCCTGTCTCTTCAACGTTTCTCAATGTAAAATTGTAAACAGTCTTTATATATTGTATTTATTCCTCACTATATCTATCTATCTATCTATATATATATATATATATATATATATATATATATATATATATATATATATATATATATACACACACACACAAATATAAATATATATATATAAGGCTCCATCGATAAAACCGTGCCAGACTCGCGCGTGCACACACACGTGTGTGTGTGTGTGAGTTAAAGATCAAATGCAGATCCAATATGAGTCGGAATCTGACTGGATGATAAAATAAATGAACAAAAAGGAAACTTATATCAATCTAACATGTTTCACTTTTATTTAATCTTCGTCGGGGATTGAGAGAAGATATAACAAAAGTGAAATATACGTTTCCTATTTGTTCTTCATTTTATCATAGAAAGGTAATATATAATATATCCCGGGCCTTATATACAAACATGAGGAATCAAATCCAAGAAATAAAGTTTATTAGTACTTGTACCTAGCCTAAAACTATAATATTGTCATTTTAATGTAAATGACAGAAAGATTCGTCTTAAGGATATAACATAAAATGATTGAAGAATTTCTTATATAATCGATATAAATATAGGGAATAAAGTAATATATTTCTTTTTACTATATATTATATTTAATGGCTACACTTGTTTCTTAAACAACGAAAATAATGTCTACTGGCTTAGTGATCGGATGTCTTATTAAGGAAAATGTGTCTGTCGACAGGAATCGAACTTATATTCAATTTTTAATCTGAGAAAACACCTTCGGACCAGGCATGATTTACCCTTAATAACATATATCTTGAACAGAAGATTGAATTAAAGCGTGAAACTGACACTCGCTATGGAGTGTTGATTCCTATGTCAGTACTGCCTATACCTATAAATGCACTATTTCTGATACTGATCATCCTCCAACAAAAAATATACGAAAAAAAAACTACTAAACAAGAGAAACAAGAAAAATGCACACAAACAGACATACGTTCTTTTTTAAGTGGAGACACGTACTTAAATAGACGCTAAGTATTCTCGAGTATGCAGGTTGTTAGACAAAATAAATACTGTCTCAAATAAATAGATAAAAAAAACAGAACGGCTACAAAAGTACGGGTATCCCCTAAAATAATTTTTTGATGTAATATGTCGGATTAAAAAATAAAATCCATTAATTTTATATATATATATATATATATATATATATATATATATATATATATATATAACTTACTGTTACTGTTCTTTCATTTTATTTATATATATATATATATATATATACACACACACACACATACACATTTATATATGTGAATGTGCCTCTCTGTGTGTACACGCGCGTCTGGCACAGTTTTATCGATCGAGTCTTTTATATATATATATATATATATATATATATATATATAGAGAGAGAGAGAGAGATAGATAGATAGATAGATAGATAGATAGATAGATAGATAGATAGATATAGTGAGGAATAAATACAATAAATAAAGACTGTTTACATCGAGAAACGTTGAAGAGACAGGGACGCTAAGTTATAAATTTAAAGATAAACATACCTGTATCGTCATCGTTTCTCTCTCTTCCTCTTTATATATATATATATATATATATATATGTGTGTGTGTGTGTGTGTGTGTGTGTGTGTGTGTGTGTATGTATGTATGTGCGTGCGTGTGTGTGTTAAGCTAAAAAAACAAATACGAAACGTTTATCAATCTAAAAGTTTCACTTTTATTAAAACTTTATCAGAGATTGAGAGAAGATTTAATAATGTAGAACATGTTAGATTGATAAACGTTTCCTCTTTGTTCTTTATCTCATCATCCTGTCGGATTACGCTCCATATTTGATCTTTAATATATATATATATATATATATATATAGAGAGAGAGAGAGAGAGAGAGAACGAGAGATAGATAGATAGATAGATAGATAGATAGATAGATAGATAGATATGCATGTGTATGCATGTCTGTATAAATGTTTTAAGGTTGTATATCGAATATTCTGTAAATGTACCTCATCTGTACAATTAAAATAAATTGTTTTTCCATATTCATTTTTTTAAATGCTGTTTTTTTTTTTTTCAGGTCAATTATCTGAACGTCTTGTCGGCTCTCTTCACAATGTTATAACTTTTCTTTTTCTATTTAGTATTTTTAATGCAGTTGTTAAAAATAACTGACAGAATAATAGACAACGAACCAAGTTCGGACAAATTCCGAACATCTAGTCTCTGCCACAGGAATTTGCTATGTAACGGCATCTGTATAATATTTTCTCCCTAACTCCTTCTGATTCAGTAATTAAAAGACTCGTTAAAAGAACTGACAATAATTAAGAGGATATTTGTGTTTAAATCTGAGATTATCGGACAATATTTTACGAAAATTGAATGATTATTTATTTTCCTTTTATGTGAAAACAGTCTTATACGCCAACAAGGCAGCCTAATATTTGTTTAATTGTTTCAAGAGGTTATTTGCAAATCAACTTCGACGCTTTTTATAATATAATATTTTTTTGAAAGAATATTTTCGTACCAGATGATTTTGTTCTGATTTTAATAATACAACATTTGCCTTGCTAAATAGTGAGTGAAAATAATTTAACCAATGTTAAAAGATGGTGCAATTAATACAAAAACCTTGTCCAGATAATTTAATCAGCGGTTAAATTTAATGACAGCGTAAATACTTTAAAACGTGACGCAAATAATTTAACAAATTTTAAAATTCAAAGGTGGTACTAATAATTTAAAATGTGCTAATATTTAATAGATGTTGGAAATATTCTAAAAAGCTTGTGGAAATATTTAAACGATAGTGAAAATAATTTAATCACTGGTTAAATTTAAACAACTAGTTAAAATTAATTATGGTGTCAATAATTTAACCACTAGTCAAATTTAAAGATGGTACAAATAATTTAATTCCTGACTAAAATTCTTAAGCAGTGCAAATAATTTAAGCGCTCTAGAAATAATGAATCGATTGTTTTATTGTTTTATGCTAGCATACTGTAACATTACACTTCATTTATAATGATAGCACTGGGTTGCGATTATTTTCATTGTACTTGTATTGTACGTTACTGAATTAGCCGGGCGTGCTGGCGTACGGATAACTCTTTAAAATTTGGATTGCTTCAAGATAATATTTCGGAATAATATGGTAAGAATTTGAAAACAATGAAACGAGTTTATAATGCAAGTGAATTTTTTATATTTAACCTTTTTCCTTTATTTATTTTGGCCTTATTCTAGAATAAAAGTTACCATAACACCGAAAAAATAAAATGCAGTCTTAATACATTTATTATTGTTAAATATATGAATAAGTATTATTTTATCTTGAAATCTGGCTCCAGGATCACTTGTCAAATGTTTAAAGTATCATTTGTAAAGCGATGTATGTAGTGATTATGCATTTCTATCGGAAATAAATGAACGATAATTTGAATTATAGTTTTTAAGATTCAACGGGTAAAAATACTCTCGTTAAAAGACCAACAATCATAGATCTATTTTTATAACCAGAACTCCAATATTTATTTTTAGTTGGATAACCGTGTTTCAAATAAACGGCCTGGTTTTTTACTTTTTTTTGTTTTTTGTTTTTGATTTTAAAGAGTGTGTATTACGTCTATCGGACTGCGCATTCATGAAGATGTAATAAAGGGAATGTGTGCACAAAAAGTGTGTGTGTGAGTGTTATATATATATATATATATATATATATATATATATATATGGATAGATAGATAGATTGATAGATATATATATAAGATTAAATACATATACATGAGTTAATCGTTGCTTTGAAATTTTTCATGTAACAAAAACAGACTATCATTATTGTTTCGTCCGTGTATTGGTTGATATATTGAAATGTAATTGTCATCTTTGATAATGGCTTATGTAAGCCGAAAGCTTAGATTGGATTTGAACATGTATCAATATGGTGATTTCCTTTCGTCTTTCAATGATAATGTTATTAATCTTATCAGACAATATGAAAGGAACTTACTTAAAATAAATAGACAAAACTTGTCTATATTATTTAATGAAACATACATTAATGAAAAATTGCTGCCTAAATATACACACTTTATATATATATATATATATATATATATATATATATATATGTATGTGGTGTATATATATATATATATATATATATATATATATATATATATATATATATATATATATATATATATCCTAATTTAAAAATATTGGTTAAATTCGGCAGAAAAAATTAAATAAGAAACAAAGAGGAAAAATTTTATAAATGTAACATGTTTCGCTACTATTTTAGCTTCATCAGAAATTTCATTTAATTTATTTTCAATTATTTCTGATGAAGCTAAAATAAAATTGGTTTATAAACGTTTTCTTATTTAATCATATATACAATATATATATATGCGTGTTATATACATACACACACACACACACACATATATATATATATATATATATATATATATGTATGTATAAGATGCACACAGAGCACAGAGAGAACGAGAATTGTTAGTAGATAGGAACAGTGTAATGATTGTAATGTATTTAGAATAAGGTGATATTTATCTCGTATCATATTGACATTTACGAAGTTAAATGAAAAATACCAGAATGAATTATTACACAGTAGTAATGCTGTGTAGTAATGAATCCTTCTCTCCATGACCAGTTACCCTTTGCCATTGTATATCATCGATGTGCTGAAATATTCTCGTCCCGAACAAGCGACATTAGTAAATTTTATCATATTTTAAGAATTTAGTAGTGGTGGGGAAGCTCCCACGTATAGATAGATGCATAAACACCCGGACATAATTTTTTTTCCATTTATATAACTGTGTGTAATTAGTATATTTCCTTATGCCAATGTAACCGACAACGTAGATAGATAGATAGACAGATAGATATAAAGAGAGAGAGAGAGAGAGAGAGAGAAAGAGACAGAGAGAGAAACAGTCATAGCTCGATATGAAAGGATATATAGGAACAGATTGACATATATATATATATATAATGAGAGAGAGACATAGATATGAAAGTATAGATAGATAGATAGATAGATAGATAGATAGATAGATAGATAGATAGATAGGAAATGATTGGCATATATATATATATATATAGAGAGAGAGAGAGTTTGAGAGAGATGAAAGGACTGAGATAGATAAGAAAGGATAAATATATATATATATATATATATATATATATATATATATATATATATATATATATATATATATATATATATTAACCTACAAATTACTCGATGAATGTTATAATACTTGGTTTTAAAATTATAAGCTATTTAAGTTCTTTCTTTAATACGCAAGTACTTTCGACTCTACATTCAGTCATCTTCAGTCGTGTAAATTATTTTGTTTTTTAGTATATTTCAATAACATCAATAACACATTTAAAAAAAAAAAACATATTTTCGTCTCGGATGCTACCTGAATTTTATCAAAAACAAAATAATTTCCATATCTGAAGATGACTAAATGTAGAGGTCGAAAGTATTTGCGTATTAAAGAAATATCTTATACAGCTTATAATTTTTAAAAACAAGGATCCTAACATTCATCGAGTGATTTGTAGGTTAATGCACCTTTAAAATTTTGTTAGCAAAAGGATTTCACCATTTTATATTATTAACTTTACTAATTTACTTTTTGTATGAATGATTCATGATAATATAAATTGAACTGCACCATATATACATATATATATATATATATATATATATATATATATATATATATATATGTAGAGAGGGAGAGTTGGAGATAAGAAAGGATTGAGATAGATAAGGAAGGATATATATATATATATATATATATATATATATATATATATATATATATTTTTAGAGAGAGAGAAATAGAGATGAATTATTTGAGATAGATATATAGATAACATAATCATTGAATGTAGAGTATTATAAATTCACTGTTGTATAGAAAACAAAATTTATCGTGTTTTATTTATAGTTCTCATGAGAATTTGCCAAGGAAATGTTGTCGACACAACAAATTCCTTTGCGCAGTCAGGTTTGAAAATATTCTTAGCTTAGACTATTTAAAATATTTTTGTAGAAATTAAAAATATCACAGGTGTAGATAGGATAAATTATTTTGCTTATTTCAGAGATAATTTAAGATGCTGAATTCAAAACTATAAACCAGTTTTCTTCTTTGTCATAACATTTTTTGTAAAACACTTATTTTTTAGTTTTCGCTATAAGTTCGCACAATTATATGAATATTTTATTTGAAACGGTGTATATGTTCGAATTCAGTATATTTAATATCCACATTTAACTTAAAAGTTAGTTATCAATAAGCTAGACCAGCGTTTCCCAGCCGGTGCGCCCGGGCCCACTAATACGCCCTGGAAGGTTGCCAGGTACGCTGACGTTAACAGAAGAGCAATTTATTAATTATTTTTATATTTAAACAATCTTAAATTTTTTTTAAAAAGATGGAGACACTAAGCACATGGCTTCTAGGTCAAGTCTTTGTTATTTGATATTTAAACTGGATGCTAAATTCCTTAATCTTTAAGAAGGATTGAATAATCCTTTCCCTTTTGCCTTCCTCAAGGGATCTGGAGCATTCATTATCGGCTTCTTTAAAACAAATAGGATATTGTTCATAAATTCCTTTAAATGTAGCACATGAATATACAATGTAATGTCTTTTAAATAAAATGCTTATTTCAGATAGCTTCCTTTTTATTATTATTATTATTATTATTTTTATTTTCTTTGATTTCTGGCGTTTACACATTTCTTTCCGGGTCCCGCCCAGGGACCTAAGGTTAGAAATGGCGTCATGACACTTTCCACTGACAAAAAAAAAAAAAATGATTACATAGATAAAGCCCTTCGTAAGGTGTGGGCTGTACTTCTCAGAACAATTTTCTGCATCTCCTTGAGGCATGGACTTCCAAGAATCCCTTCAATTAGTCTACTGGAATCTTTTCCAACCAGTCCTAGGGCTCCAACTACAACAGGGATTGTTGATGTTCCGATATGCCAAATTTTCGAGATATTATTATTATTTATTTCCTTTGATTTCTGGTGTATTTCTTTCCGGGTCCCACTCAGAGACCTAAGGTCAGAAATGGGGTCATAACATTTTCCACTGACCAATTAAAAAAATACCATTTTAAATTACGTTTTTCCTTTTCTTTGATTTCATTTTAAGTTTCTTTTACTTTATTTAACTTTAATTCTTTCGTTTTAATTTTTTTTCTCTTTCCTCTCCCTTCTGTTTTCTTTTCTTTTTTTTTTGTCTAATTACCTGTTATGCTTTTGTTAATTTTCTTTTTTTTTCATTACCTATATTTTATTTTATTTATTTATTTATTTTTATATGGCTACAGGTGTACAAATCTGACAATGTTCAATGTTATTATTATTATTATTATTATTATCATCCTATTTTCAGACTGCATGACTAATTTTTCCTTATTAAAAGTTAAACTGTGTCACTAAGTTTTCGTACGTTCTGAAGTATAAAACAAAAAAAAAAACAAAAACGTCGAGAAACAGTCAGCTCGACAATGGCTGGAACAAATCGCCATGATGAGTCACATCATTTAGGAACAGTTATGCCTCCAATCCGAAATGTCACAAGCCTCTCGCTGCTCTATCACTATTTCAAGAAAAGTGCTCAGACGAACTACATTGATTAGTTCGACCAGTCCGAACCTTCATGGCTAAGACCCACCATGCCACGCCCATTGTAGCGAACTACCCTCATTCCCTTCGTATTTCATTGGTGAGTATCTTCTTCCCACGAACCGATGCATTGTGGAACCGATTCCCAAGAGAATGCTTCCACTCTTAACCTGTTCAAGTCTAGGGTTAACCGTTATCTTCCCCTCATATCCGCATAGACCTCTGCTTCGATTGGCTCTTTGTCCTTGTATATATGGGGAACATCATTGTAAAAAATGATTTCCCTCTTCTTGATCTGACAAACTTGTTTGGTACGTTACTCGCTTTTTACTTCTATCTCTCTTGCTTTCAGCATCCCTTGTGAGTGTCAAATTCTCCAAGCTCTCTTTTCTCAATTTGGTGTCCCAGAAATTACAACTGTCTTTTTCTTTCCATTTTCCCTATAATTTCTTCGTTGCTCATATGATCCGTCCATAGTATTCTCAGCATCCTTCTGTATCACCACATCTTACCTCAAGTTTCCTTTTCATATGTAAGCATTTTCTGCCATATCGCAGAACAAGCATGATATTGGAAGCGTTTTGCATTGGAAATAACAAGTACAGATTCGAAATTTGACAAAAGAGACAAAAGAAAACTAGGTTAGGTTATTTGTATTAAAATTAATAAAACTCGTTAAGCAATCTATGAAAGCAGCGTTACTAGTGACGTGTCAGCTCATATAATAGGAATTATCTTCTTTTATGTGACATGTCCCTTCAGGACGTATGCGATCACAGCTCTCCACATTTTCCTATTCTTCGTAGCTCTTAACAATGCTTTCCTATTTCTTTTCTTCCCAGTCCCTGTTCAGCTATTCATTTACACAACCGTTTTAAGTAGTTTACTCGATGCCCCGCCCTGCCATCTTGTCAGTGTTATATTCTCCAAGCCCTCTTTCCTCTTGTAAAATTAATATAAATGGATAGCACTGCAACCACATGAACATATAGCAAACATTCTAATGAACGTTCCCTATTATAACGGAGTTATAACGAAGGCAAAAGTGGGCTAGACGGAAAAAGTGAGTAACTTGTGTAAATAGATGCCAGGAGAGAGAAATAACTTATGTTACAATGATGTTCACCATATACAAGGCCGATGAACTAATCGAAGCGTAGGGATATGAGGAAAAGATAACAGATTTAATGGAATTTATCAAAGGGCTGAGTTGAGGATAGAGGATATTATTTTTGTTATCTTTTAACTGCCACGTCCCATCAAGACTGAGGCTAACACGGTTCATAACAGATCCATCTTTTTATCTGTGAACTGCCATAACTCCTTCGAAAAGATAATGGAGTACATTCTAGTTGCCTTCTCCGCGTTTTTGAGTATAGTCCTTCTCTTAGATAGGATGACAACCAAAGCGCTACTCTGCTATTTAACCCATAGCTAGAGGTGAAGAAATAGATTCATACCTTTGCCGGGGTTATTAGTGCGAATTAAATGCAATTAAAGGCAAGAATTTAAACTCGGCTCGCCGATTTTGCTTTCCACGCTGACAATAGTTACGCTAACCTCAGAAACTTTAGTTTATTGGTCATAAGTAAATAAAATAACGTAAATAATATTTCATTTCTCTTGTATACTAAAACAATACATATATATATATATATATATATATATATATATATATATATATATATTTGTCGTCTAAATTTAACAAAATTACACAAAAATATCTTGAAATACTAAAAAATAGATTTATTCAATAAAATCGCCATTAGCTTCAACCACGGCCTCCAAACGACTTCGGAATCTCCTGTAACTCTTCTGAACGGTCTCCTTGTTTAAGTTGTTGAAAACTGCCATAACCCTTGATTTCAGTTCATTTTTTATGTTACATGGAGTTTTGCTGGTCTCTCGATCAACTACCCCCCACACATAATAATCAAGGGGGTTGCAGTTCGTGGAGTTTGGGGGCCAGTTATAAGGGGTCGTAGAAATTGTCTGACAGCCATGACTGATCGAACTCTTTCCGAATCCTCTACACTGCCCTCAGACCGACACCCAAACACTCTGAAACGTTCGTATTGGAACTTCCGGTGCGAGTGCCAAGCAGTACAGCATCTCGTTTCCAAATTTCTAACGGAGTGAATTGTGTCATGCTGATCTTTCTCTGACAGACGGTGTCCAACTGATCTTACTATACTGGGCAGTCGACAAAATTAAAAACAAACAAAGCGCATGTGCGAAATTAAAGATATAAAATTATTTAAGATATACAATTAGCCCATCGCACCCTGTATATATATATATATATATATATAGAGAGAGAGAGAGGGGGGAGGGAGAGAGAGAGAGGGGGAGAGAGAGAGAGAGGGAGAGTGGTATTTAGCTACCCCCACGAGGGTTATATGTGGCACAAGGTGGGATCTCCGAGCCCGTAGGCTCGGCCAAAAATATTCCCTCTTTGAACCCGCATAAACGGGTTCAGGGTCAGTCAACCATCCCAAACGAGACTCTGCCCTTCGGCGAAGCCTCGTCCGGGTTCCTCTCCGCCCGAAGGCAGATAGTTAGACTGTTAGCCAAGTTAGGGAGAGAGAAAGAGATATTGATATTTCGGATTGTTTCAATTCGACATAGTCATTTGCTATAGAACCCATAATAAAAACACATGAAAAGAGAGCTATATATATATATATATATATATATATATATATATATATATATATATATATATATATATATATAAGTTTTTAATCAAGTTCATTCCAATCAAGGTATTAAGGACACTAAGACAAAAAGGGTTTACTTGGAGTGAAAGAATTAGAAAACATTACTAAGGAGCGAGAAGAAAAAGTGTGTAATCAAACGAACAGTAGATAGCGATTGACATTGCCTTTAAATTTATGCAGATTAAACTTGGCAGGAAAGCATGAAGTCGGAAGGAAGTTGCACGAGTGAGAAGTGCGAGAAAAGAAATCGTTAGGATAGAATTTACAGTTACATCTAGGCAACTCATCTGTAAATTGATGAGACCTTAGAGTAAGAAAAATCTACGGCGCCTTCCTTGATGAATTTTATCTTAACATCAAGAAACTGTTATGATCTGTTAATTCGTATTTGAATCAAAATATGGATGGATCAGTCATAACTGTCGTATAGCTTATAAAGAAATTAAACACAGGGTAGGTTGCACTAGGGACCATTTTCTTCAACACTAAGATTCTACAAAACGAAAATATTAAACTGAAAACTCGAATCATATTCTTAATTAGTCTCGTTAGGTCTTGACTCTCATGTGGATGTCACGCATAGCATCTAATTCGCTCAGCAATATCAAAACTGTCAGTTATATGCAACCGTTTTCAATGTTTAAAACTAGCTTTAAGCGAATCCCTCCTATGAATATGACAATCGTTCACCAGATATTATAGACTGGCGCGATACGAACTCACAATGAACTTTGCCAAAAAACACATTACTTGAAAATTTTCAACGGCGGCAACTGCAAAAATGAGTAGTACACGTAAATGTTACTAGAAAATAATGACATCATCAAGTTGCTGACTTTCCACACTATCTTAAACAAAACATTATGAAAGAAATTGCCACCAGTACTAGAAAGAGTGATAACAGCGAGTAAAATTTCCCGAAAAAATGTTTTAAATAAAAGCTTTTACATATTTCAACCGAAAGTAACACTAACTTGACATATTTGGAAAGCATATTAGAATAATCAAAAAAACTATAGAAAATGAGTTCAGTAAATATACAAAAATAGAAAGGGGTATGAGACAAGGATGTATCTTCTCACCGGACTTATTCAACCTATGCAGCGAGACGATTCTAAGAAAATTAGAAGTCCTACTAGGATTCACTATTGGCGGTCGCAGATACCGAAAAGAAACTACAAGAACTCCTACAGAAGGTAGCGAAGGAAAGCGTGAAGAAAGGATTAAGCATCATTTGCAAGAAGACGTAATGCATGGCTGTTAGCAAAAGAGACAGTCCAACATGCAAATTACAGATTGGAGATAGCAAAATCAAACAAGTACAATTTAAATATATAGGAAGTGTTTTAACGGTGAACGGAAAGTGCGACACTGAAATCTTTAAGCACAATGGGAAAGCGAAGGTGGCTTTGCAAAACCTAAGCAGAGTATTAAGAAAAAGAAAAAATTTCGTTAGAAACAAAAAAGAGTACTGAACTGTTATAAAATTTCAGTCTTCCAATATAGCGGTGAATGCTGGATAATCTCCACACAGGCTTCTCCCGCCAGCTATGGGTAAATAGCCTTTCGCAGAAAGAAATGGCAACCTACTGCAGGAAAAAAAAGTTGCCTCGACAGTCATATATCGAAAGATACATGATCGCCTAAGCGTGTATCACGCATGGCACATAACTGAAAATCATCAGGCGTGAACGCAAACAAAAGTACAGTAACTAAATCATCGTGTCAGATATTTTACGGTAAGTGGTTCTTCTCGCCATTTTTGAGTAGCTATGTACAAAAAGAATGAAAACCATTTATTAGCTATAAAATATGTCCAATACTGCAATATTTGACTACAGTAGGTCTACTAATATTGCTCAAAACGTGGGGTCACGTTATACACGTCATACTGGGTGCGATGAATGAATTGTCGTCTAAATGACGCAAACAAGAAAATAACAGTGGCATCACATTTTAACAGATATATTTACCAAGATAGGGGAGTGCATTATACACAGGTAATTTTTTTGAAGAGTTTAAAATCATTCATTTCTGTGACTGGTTACTGCTTTTTCCAGAGGGCTTAAAATTCATGCATTTTCGGTGACCATTTTCGGTAACCATAATCTTCCTGGTAGGCATACATTCTCACATTACCATTGGCTAACCTTAACTTGAGAGCAGGGGTGAACTTACGGCCCAATAGTGTCTCGGTTATATGAAAAGAAACCAGTTTTTTCACGAAAAAATATAGGGGTCGCACTATACATGAAGTCGGCATATACACAAGTATATATGGTATGCAAGTAGTTTCAAATTTGGCATTTGTAAATAACAACAATAATGTTCAATAACTCAGTTCAATGTCAGGAATCGATTTTACAATAGTATCGATATTATTAACAAGATCCCTCTTGTAAATCATTAAAAATCAATATTTTCTGTTTCTGACAATTGTGATTTCAGGATGATCTCGTGAGTGATAATCTATAAAAATTATTTGCCGATAAAATAATCCCTATTATTTTTACAAGTGGACCAATCTATTTAAGTAGTACCCCACCCAGCAAAAAATATTAAGATTAGCGAATAACGAGGATCAATTCAGTAGCAATGGTTTACAGAAAAGTTTCCTTTTTGATCTTATATTGGGTTGGCCAGAAAAATTCGTTCGTTTATTAAGTAGAAAATTTACTTAATAAACCGAGCGAAGTTTTTGACCAATAAAACCTTTTTGATTATTCGATTTAGGTAATGGCGTATCTATATCTATAATTCTCAAAATATGTGTGTGTGTGTGTGTGTGTGTGTGTGTGTGTGTGTGTGTGTGTGTGTGTGCTGTCTGACTGATCGGATGTTGTTTATGCATTTCCATAGTTTTCATCCAATTTTGGTGAAATTTTGTTTGATAGATAATTCGTCAGTGCCGGTTTTGAGTCCAAATTTTTGGCAACTATGGCTCCCCACTACTTCCTGTCCATTATAACTCTCAGCAACGTTTTACCATTTACTATCTGTTCTTAGATATATATCTTCCATAAAAACTTTAATAAAAATAAATAGTTTAAATTATTACAAAAATAATATTTATTATTCTACAGTTCTCTTTTCAGAGCCACCGCCCATTCAAATTGTTAACCCCCACAACCAATTTTGGGATGTGCCTCAGTTGCACCCAAATGTTGTTACTAATATTGATTTTCGGGTGAGCTGACTTTAAACTTAAACTGTTCCAATAGAACGGCAAAAATTCCCAGTCATGAAAGAACCGGTCAAAGACTGGGCTGGGGCTATTCAATCCTTTTCAGCCTTGACAGAGTTTAAAATCATTTACGCAGCCTTGTGAAGGGAAGACGTTTTCCATAGATATCCCGTCGCAAACATATAGCCATTTCGACGCCAGAGTTCAGATTAGCGCTCCATTCTTTAGTACCACCAGTTCAGACCTTTATTTCAGAAAGCATAGTGCCACTCATTTTCTGCGTATTCCAAATGTAAACCAAGGAATGTAGTTCGCCCGAGCACTTTCCATGGAAATAGCGTCCAGCGAAGTAGCGTCCAGCGAAGTAGCGTCCAGCGAAGTAGCGTCCAGCGAAGATTCGAACCCTCCATTAAAGCGCTATAACGCTAGCGATCGAACCAACGCACTAAGACTGACGCCCCCAACAAGAAACACCTGCGTATGCACGTCTAGATTTGCCGTGTTGATTACTCAGTTGTTACTCGCCCTGTAATAATCTGTCACAAGCAACCAGGCAGAAGAGTTGAGAAACTATTATATTTCTTTGCCAACTGATTGTTAAATATTGTTTTTGCCTCTAACTCAATTTGCTTGATTTTCAGTCCCTGTTCCTATGTCTATGTGGAACCGCTATCAAGGTGACGAGGTCAAAGAAAGCAGGGGGCATTCACACAGTCAGCTGGTGAAGAAGACGTCCGGGGACCATCGGTCTTATCTCCCTAAAAACGGGCTCTCTCTTCGACCAAAGATCTGAAACGTCGAGAAAAGAACGAGCGTGTGCTCGTGTTGAAGTAATCATTCAACTTTTTGTTGATTACCCAGCAGCGATGCTGTTGTATGTTTGGGTAGTGTCCTTGAATAGTCTCACCTTCCTGATGATAAAAACAACATGCGCACGCGTGTAATAGTCGTTTTATTTATTTATTTTGTTTTTCCCAAATCCTTTAACCTGATCAATACCACAGACAAGATAATTCGTTTTTAGCTTGTGGTCAGTTTCGTGACAACAACGAAATAACTCGTTTTAGCGTGTTGTACAGGCCATGGATTTATTGATCTATCGTCATATGTTCACAGTAGAAATTCCTAATAATCATCAGTGAAGATCGCACGTGAGATGGTCTTTTTAAAATATCTATTTTTCGCGGCAAACTCTTCGGCCCTCAATCCAGAGGTTTTCAATTCTTCCTGCAATATTTTATACTTTCCAAAACCTATAAAACCTTCTTGTTACAATAATTACGGGCTCCTTATCCTAGGTTCCAAAACCTGTTCTTCATATAAAAAATACCGTATAGTCCTAGTTGTACAGAAAGCAAAATTACAAGTTGGATTTTTAATAAGTCAGTCTGTTATGCGTGATACACGCTTAGGCGATCGTGTATCTTTCGATGGGCAGGTTTTTTCCCGCTATAGGTTGCCATTTCTTTCTGCGGTAGACCAGTTGCCATCCAAGGCTATAGAATGGTCTGTCTAGCTATTTATCCATAGTTGAAGGAAGAAGATTCATACCTTTCCCAAGGGTATTAGCACATAAGTGAATGTAATGGATTCGACTGGAATTTGAACTCGGTTCTCCGATTCCTCAATCCAAGTCGCTATACATTAATCCACTGTGCCTCTTTTAATAATAAGTAAAGATAATAAAGGCATAATAATATAATAAAACTTATAATGTAATAAATAACAGTTATTTAAAAAACAGATTATAATTATTTAATTAACCACATCAGGTCTGGTGCTTCTGCTATATATGTAGGGATTGTTGATAAAATGTAAAGAAGAAGCTGCAATGTTATTAGTCCTGACCTGGCATCTCGACTTCAGTCACTTTTCCACCGCCGCAACGAAGCTTTTCAGAGCATTTTCTATAAATATCTTCATAGTAATTCTTTTCATGGACTTTCCTCTAGGGTATATAGACTTTATAGATTTAAGCACAGTACTGGATTGGCGGCGAGGTCTCATCCTTTTAAAATTGATATGGCTAGATGTAACTGTAAGTTCTATGTTAACAGTTTCTTCTCTCGCACTTCTCGTCTGTGGAATTCTCTTTCAGCTTAGTGCTTTCCAGTTAACTTTAAAACTTTAACTGCAATGTCGATGACTCTCGTCTGTCGTAATTCCTGTTCTTTTATTGTTCTCTCTCAGTAATAATATTTTACTTTTCTCATGTTCTCTCACACTCAGTAACCCCTTGCGTTTTAGTGGCTTTATTGATTTGCTTGAGATGAAATGATTAAAAAAGGATTAAGCTTAAATTTGGCACACATGTTTTTTGAATTCTGAAAGGTGATAAGCATATATTACTAAAGACAAATACGTTATTTTAAGCTGATTTTGGCAACTACATAACGCCCATAACAATTGAAGCCATTTTCCATTGTTTCAATTCGCTATAATCACTGAGAGAAACCATATTTTAGAACACCTATAGGAGATATTTATATTGAAATTTCACTAGATCATTTCGAAATTTATAAAGGTGTGTACATCAAACGTTTCGCTAAAGAAAATGAGCCTACACGAGAAAAAAATGCCACAACTTAATAAAAACAAAGTTTTATCGTCAAAATTTTCATGTCATTATTAAAAGGAAAGCCCAAAGGATTTTTGATTATTAAATCATTTTTTTAATCCTTTTTAGAATGTTCAAAATTTTGACTAAAATTTGTGTTTTTCTTCCGTCAGCGGGGGTGGGACCAAACATTAGTATAGGAAAGTTTAGTCGTTTTTTGTGGTGAAGAACAAATTGATTTGGAAATTCTTGCAAAAATCAAATAATTTGACATTTAATTAAAGTTTCAGTCCTTATTTCCAAATGAATAAAATTATTTTGGAAATGTTTCTTTTTTAGAAAAAATGGTAAAAGCCTTTTTTTTTTGCATCTTTTACAGCCTCATTTACTTAATTTTATGACATGTCAAGAAATTCATTTTTCTACCGCTTAATGATTATATTACTTATATGCAGAAGTCCTTGGAGAATTTAAATCATTAATTCTTTCTAAAACAAAACCCGAGTTACCGAAAATCTGCTCTGAATCGTAAAATAAAAAATGCAATAAAACTAAGACTTTAAAAAGCTTTTACTTACTATTATAATTAACATATATTATGGACATTATTCTCCCCCCACCCAAAGATAAATAATGAATATTTGCAAGAATTATTTTCATTTATTAAAAATTAAAAAAATATAGAATAATTTACAAAGTTTTAAATCTTTTAAAATTCTGTATTAGCTTATGCTGATTACATGATATTGTTATTAAATAAAAACTATATTAATCATAAATAGAAAAGAATTCAATTTTGAATCTTGAATTTTTTTCTCTGTGTATAAACGCAACAGTTTTTATAAATACAGACGTCCATACAGAAATACATAAATAAGTGTGATAATTATCGTAAATTTAAAGACAAAATACCTAAAATTCAATAAAACATTAGATTATCGAGAAAATTTTCCTAAATTTTTAAAATAACTGGGTAGTAATTTTATATAAAAGCGACGCTCACGCCATATTCCTCAGGTACTTTTTACAGATATATCCCCCGTAGAAAAAAATCAGTCAATCATGCTTGTCAAGCTGTCAACCGCGTGTTAAAAAGGGCATTTCTGAGATGTTTTAAACTAAAAGTAATATTTTTAAAATCAGATTAATTGAACTTTAAATCAGCTAATATTCCTCAAAAGCATTTCAAAAAATATATTTTATTTTTGGAATATTTTTTAATAAAGAGTATTATATCGTTCTGATCGATGGCTAAAACCAGCGATTAACGATTTTTTTAAAAATTCCTTCCAGTCAATAAATTTTGAAATACAACAAAATATGTTGCTTATTGAAAATATTAAATTTAATCTATGAACTTGATATTAAAACTAAGATAAAGGCTTCAAGAAAGATTTTTCATTTTTGAAAAATTCATTTTAAACTCAACGGTATTGCGTTTCTTTGCAGATACCTATATAAAGGTATGTTAGTTTTTCAAATATACAATGCAACCTCTTTTCTCGAATGTCTCACATGTCGAACAAATCGGTTTTCGAACAGAAAATTCGAGATGAAAATGCCTCGGTTATCGAATAAAATTTCGGTTCACAAACAAGATTGCCGAACTGAGTTAACCCGAACGGAATAATTTCTGAGTCGACCGCCGTGTTATATACATTCGTGTGTTGTACCGTGCTTTTCTTTTCCAGTTTTATTGTACTGTGACTTTTATTTCTCCACATTGATTCATATTGGAAAAATAGTTTCGGTTTACGAATATTTCGGAATACGAACGGCCTTCAGCAACGAATTAAATTCGTGAAACGAGGTTCCGCTGTATAGTATTAACTAATGTAGCTTATTTTAAATTCTTTTGATTTATTATTCTTATATATTTATCTTTAAAAAAATGAATGTATTGTCTGTAGCAGACAATAGATTAATGTAAGAGCCATTTACAATAAAGCTGAGATATTTGAGAGTCGCAAGACATGAACAACATTTACACTGCATTAATGGAGAATGACGTGAGTGCGGTCATCTTAATCTCCTTACAAATGGCTATTGTCTTCTGACATAATTCTGTAACCCTTTGCTGACCGGAAATTTCTTTAATCTCTCTGCCTCCCACCATTCCTTCCCTCAGTACTAAAGAACAACGCCTCACCCAGATCTAGCATTAAAGTTAGGATTTCAATTCTTAAATATTTTTTACTAACAATGAATATTAAACTTTCGTTTTAATCCAATGGAGGATCCATTCATACCCAGTAAATAATTGTAAAGCTTGAATTTTTTTTTCTTATTTACCTTTTATATTAACTGTGATGATAAAAAGGAGCTCAGTCAAAATGTTTTCACAAGCCGCATGTTTGAACACTCCTGTATACTAAAAGTTTCGTACTTCTCGCTTATGGAACTCCCTTCCGGCTCCATGCATTCCAACCAACTTTGATCTGCAAAAATTTCTACGAGTCGCCGAGGTTTGGCCACCCCTGGTCTAGATTTTATTGTGTTGTCTAGACCTTATTGATAAGTAAGTATTGAATAGATTGTAACATTTTCCGTTGTCTGTTCACTTTTTTTAATCATTTCACCCCCAAGCAAGGCTGCAATACCACTAGTACGCAAGGTGTTACTGAGAGTGAAAATGAGAGAAAAAACTGGTTATAGGGGGATTGAAGAAAGGATAAAAGATTGAACGGGATTCAAGACGACAGAAGATGGCAATTGGCGTTGCATTTAAATTTTTAAAGATTGTAGTTGTCAAGAAAGCAAGGAAACGGAAGGGAGTTCCACAGGCGGGAAGTGTGAGAAAAGAAACTGTTGGAGTAGAATAAGCGCGGTTATATTTAACTATTTCAATTGTAAAAGGGTACGACCAAGATACCAACCTAATCTTTCTTTTTAAGTGCCATGTCCTTTCAGGACTGGGACGATCATGGCTCTCCACCTCCTTCTATCCCTTGCAGCTCTTAACAAGTTCCCTCCCTCTGCTTCTTCTCCAGACCACGTTCTGTCATCCACTTGCTTAAGTCCGCCAGGTATGTCACGCGTTGTTTTCCCTTGTCTCTCTTTCGACCCGTGAGTATCAGATTCTCCAGGCCCTCCTTCCTCATTATGTGTCCCAGAAGCTGCAGCTGCCTCTTCCTGATATTAAGTATAAGCCTCCTCCTTGTTTGCAACCTCTCTAAGATCTCATCGTTGCTCACACGCTCGGTCCATGATATCCTTAGCATCCTTCTGTAGAACCACATCTCTGTCGCCTCCAGTCTCTTTTTCATCTTTCAGGAAACCGTCCAACATTCGCTGTTGTAAAGAAGGACAGATGTCACGTAACAGTTCAGTATTCTTTTCTTAGTTACCAAAGATATGCTCCTGTCTCGTAGTACTCTGCTTATCTTTTGAAAGATGTCCTTGGCCATCCCGATAGGCCAACAGATCTCAGTGTCGCACTTACCGTCCTTTACCAAAACTCTTCCCAGATATTTAAACTTCCACGTTTGCTTGATTCTAGTGTTCCCGACCTGCAAGTCGCATTTTGGGCTCGTCCTCTTACGGAAGACTATGCACTCCGTCTTCTTGTAGTTTATGCTTAGTCCCTTCTTCTCACTCTCCGTCTCTACTTTCTGTAGGAGATTTTGCAATAGCACGCATAAATTCATGCAGTCAGAACACCAGTGTAAATAGCTCATCAGAACAGATGCTATGAAAATATCTATAGAAAAGACAGAGGGAAGCTACATTATGTCGGCGAGTAAGTGACTGGAGTCGAGACCCCAAGTCAGGACCGATCACATTGAAGCAGTTTTGTTTTGGAGGTGCTCATCAGAACAATTGCGATTAAAATATTTGTAGATGGAAGGAAGCCATATGATATCGGTGGGAAAGTGACTGAAGTCCAGATGTCAGGTCAGGATCGATTACAGATGTTTAGTAGGAACACCAGACCAGGAATAGCGACGGTATTCAATGCACGAACAAATGATAGATATAAATATGTAAGAGGGATTCTGATAAGAAAAATTGTCTGGTTCGATGCAGCGGGCCAACGTTTCTTGCAGGAGACATAGCAATTAATCACTACACATTATGTCAATGGAAAACGGATGACGAAGAAGACGTTTACATAAGGAAGATTACAACAGACACATAAGACAATTTTGCTAACACTTAGGAATTACCCACTCACTTTTATCAAAGAATCTATCAGAAAAGCTTCCAAGACACTTCCAAACACTTAAAACTAGACAATAAAAATTATAGTAAATTATTTAGCGATAACCCCCTACACACAAGGCGATAGCCCCGCAACCTCATCAAACTTTTAACATCGTCCAACATCTACAACACATCACATCGCAATGGGAATATCACCTGCAACAAACCCCGGTGCCTGGTCTGCAAACACGTCACCAGTCACCCCATTTCCATTCCCTGACAATCACATGGTATTCAAACCGCCGGCTCTCAGCTGTAAAAGTTCCAATCTCGTATGTTTACTTTCTGTCACAAATACGGGAAGGGGAATTATGTGGGAGAAAAAGAAATAGAGTTCCATCTACGGTTCAATAAACACAAAAAATATCAGTCACACCAACAATTAACCGATCTCTGTACACTTCAACCAACCTGGTCATTGCATCGACGACGTCGGATGCGTGCTTTTAGCGTCTTGATTCAGCAGCCGGGAGGACAGGTGAAAATCGGAGTTGACGTATATCCTAATAGGGACTAAACAGGGATATGAGTTTATTTAGAGAATGCAATTTCCATAAGGAAATATTAATGGTAGTGTAATGAATAGCGGCTCGGATTGAGGAATCGGAGAGCCGAGTTCAAATTGCAGTCGAATCCATTACATTCACTTATGTGCTAATACCCTTGGGAAAGGCATGAATCCTCTTCTCCCCCCCCCCAGCTATGGGTGAATAGCAGGACAGACATGGTTCTATAGACCTGGATGGCAACCGCAGAAAGAAATGTCAACCTACTGCGGGAAAAATCTGCCTCGTCAGTCATATATCGAAAGATACATGATCGCCCAAGTGTGTTTCACGCATGGGGCTGACTGACAATTTCCAAAAGGAAAAGCAACACCACTCCTCCAATGAGTAAGTCCTACACCCCTTTTTCCCTTAAATTTTAACAGCCATCACCCACCTACCTACTATATTTTATGTTCTACCACCTATGATTTCCCTCATGACGCATTTGTCAGCAATAAAAGGGTTGTCCTGTACACTGAAGGCTACTTTCCAGGCACCCCCCTTTTATACCATCTTTTGTTCTATGTCTATGCCTCTTTTGCATATAACCTTATGTAAGGAGAGGGGGAGGTTACTGAAGATGCATATTAATTTTCTACATGTATTTATATCCATACGTGTATGGCAATTCATAAGTTTGTGTGATGGCTTGTGCATATTTACACACTGTTATGTGCACATATGTATGCATGTGCATCTTTATAACTACACGCTTTATCCCCCCAGTTTTGCCTTTATTTTATTAAACCCCCTTTTTGTTAACAATAGATTTCCAAATTTTTATCTATATTTTGTTTCTTTACATTTTCTTTTCATTTTATTTTATTTGATAATTTCTTTTTTTATTATATATTCCCTTTTCCCCTCTTTTTTTCTTTCTTTCCTTTTCTCTTTCTTCCTTTTGATCATTTCATATTCTAACCGTATTTCTGTCTTTCAACACTCGACCACGGGATCTGCTAATTTTTGCTACAATTTGTTACACGCGAAGCATCTTTTTCCCTCCCTATCCTATAATTCTCTGCATTAATTTTTACAATCTCACCCTCACGACACATACTAGTAAAAATAGACCTGCCTAACATTTTTACACCGATCAAAATTTTAAATTTTATTTTCATAAAAAGTTTCGCACATTGAGGAATCAGACAGAGATCTGCTTTTTGCTAATAATATGATTTCCACTAGAAAATTCCCCATCTACAAACATATCTGTCGGTGAGTAATTCCCATTTCTCTGTTTATTCCTCGTTCCGTTGATGAAGGACACAGGCGTGTCCGAAAATTCCGAACGTAAAACGTTTCTCTCTGTACTTTATTTATGTCATATGGTTAATATTTAATAAATCTTTATCGTACTGATTTTAACGGTACCCTTTCGATTGTCTTTGTT
>CAHIKZ030000185.1:75000-115000 GCA_903632075.3 Acanthosepion pharaonis | reverse complement strand
AAGGGGGAAAAGAAAGGTGAGAGGGGAAGTGAAAGAGAAAGGAGTAAGATGGGAAAGGATGAGAGAAATTAAGAGAGTGGGAAGAAAAGATGGAAAGGGCATAGTGATAGAAAGGACGGAGATAGTGGAAGAAAAGAGAAAAGAAATAGGAAAAAGAAAGAGGAAGAAAGAGTGGGAAGAGAAGGACATAGTAGTGGAGAGGGTAGAGATTAAGTGCGTGCAATAAGAGAGAGCGTAATGAAAAAGAGAGGAAGAAGAAATATAGAAAAGAGAGAGTAATCGAGGACGTAAAGGTGGAGAGAGGGAGGGAAAAGGGATAGAAGGGGGTCATAGAAAAGGAGTTGGAAAAAGGGGAGAAGAAAGGAAAGAGATGAAAAAAGAAAAAAGAAAAGGGAAAGATATATATATATATATATATATATATATATAGATCTTGGGTTATGTTAGATACGCATATTTTTTTCACTCTTATTTGTACACTCAGCATGTCAACAAAATTTTATATGCGTGCTGCAAGAAAGGCGTGAGAATGAATTAGATGGAGGGGGAACATCCGGTCATTGGCAAATCGATTAACAGGAAAAGAAAGTTCTTCTCAAGAAAGCCTCTCGCATCTTTTACTTTCTCTTTCTCTCTTTCTCTCTCTCTCTCTCTCTCTCTTTCTCTCTCTATCTTTCGACTCTTGATCCTGCAAAGAAGGGATCGTGTTCTTCCCATTAGAGAAGCAACAAAATCATTTCTTGTTCGATTTTATCATTCATCTTAGCCAATCATTCGCTTGCTCGCTCGACTGCCAATATCGACCATTCTCACGTCACGTGGTTGCGCATGCGTGATAATGCCAGAATATTTGCTTTCTCGGAAAGAAAATTTCCAGCGGTCATTCGTCCATTTTGATTTTGCTCGTGGTCTGTTTTTCTCTCTCTATTTGTTTACTTTCCTAATTTTCCACATCATTTCCGACGGTCGCAACACTTTTTTTAAAGACTTAATTCACTCTCACCACCTGAAACTGATAATTAAAATAACCATTTATATTTATCAACTGTTTAATACGAGACACTTTCACAAGTTACGCTCCCTCCCTATTTTTTCCTTAAACCCAAACTAATATTTACTAAGCTTGCCCAAGTCTGTCACAAGGGCAAATCAGTAGAAATAGGCGATTATCTTCAGTTTTCTAAATAAATGATCTTCTTGACTTTTCTCATTCATTTTTAACAAGTTTTACTTTTTGACGAATTTTGTCGCCTGTTTACACCTTGTAATACAAGAAGATACAATAGTCTTTTCGTTAATAATTTTGTAGAGTTTATGTTACATCATAATACCGATGTTTATCTTATAACAGAAGATTAGAGCCTTGTCTAAATTTCATGGACATTCGGACTATCCTCACATTTGTTATTTTTATCCCAACCTTTCCAAAAATCTGTTCTCGTAAATAAAAGGCTCAGTTCGGAATTCCCTGTACATGTTGTAGCATACCCACGGACGATAATAGGTATGCCCCCATTCACATAAATACAGTAGTAAATACGGTATGTTGGTCTGCAGTTGGAGATTCGTCTCCAGCACAGCCGGAGACGAATCTGCTTCCGGACAGAGAGGATCCCCAGATGAGGCTATGTCGAAGGGCAGAGTCTCGTCTCAGGAAACAGCTACCCGACCCCGTTTTATACGGGGTCTACGGTGAATTTTTGGTCGAGCTTATGGGTTCGGATACCCCACATTAAATTCGGCCTTCTGCCACATCTTACGACGTGGGGCGGTTGAAGATTCGTCTCCATCTCTGCTGGTCAAAGTCTCTGCCTCCGGGCAGAGAGGATCTCCAGACGAGGCTCTATCGAAGGGCAGTCTCATCTCGTCTCGGGAAAACAACTACCCGACTCCGTTTCATACGGCGTCTGTGGGGAATTTTTGGCCGAGCCTATGGGCTCGGATACTCCACATTAAATTAGGCCTTGGGCCGCATCTGACCATGTGTGGCGGTTGGTAGGTATCCTGCAGTTGGAGATTCATTGTGGAATTCACTTGACTCTCTTCTAGCAGTTGATTACTACGCGCCGCTCACAAATCTTATATGTGTTGTTCGTGTCCTAAATATCACCGTTCATTACTAACCTTCGTTTGATTATACTATACAGTAACCTGCCCTAGGTTACAACAGTACGTTACCCGAAACGATATATACCTGATGAAGGTCGGAGGGCACAACAGCCGAAACTTTGTGATGACAACAACAAAGATTAGGACAATAATCCGAATGTAATGTAAATAGTGATAAATGCTCATCTCAGAAATTCAGTCAGAAATTTGTTGGGTTCCTCTTTCATTTAATTTTTGTTCCTTGTTTACACCTACTAGTCTTCTTGTTCTTCTTCTATATGCCGTGTCCTTTCAGGACGTGGGTGATCATGGCTCTCCGCAATTTCCTGTCCTTTGTAGTAAGGTTTGTTTTTTGCTATCCCTCCTAGTCCCTGTTCGACAAACTATTTAAAGAAACTCGTTAAGTAGGTTACTCGCTGCTTTCCTCTGTTTCTCTTGTTTTCAATATGTCCTATGAGTTTCAAATTCTACTATTAGGAGCAGATATAATAGTCTTGCCTTAATTTCTTGGTTGAAGCATTTCCATTAAGAATTTTTTAACTTTCATCTAATTATTGTTGTTTGTTTACGTTTGTAAAAGCCGCACTGGCCAAATTGAACAGAAACAAGGCGGCAGGGCCAGACGGAATTGTAGCGGAAATGCTGACAGCCTTAGATGACTTTAGCATAGACAAGATCACCGAAATAACAAATGAAATCTACAACGGCGGGCGATATACCGGAAGACCTCAGCAGATCTATCATCATAGCTATGTCTAAGAAATCAGGCGCAAACGAATGCGAGCTCCACCGAACAATAAACCTGATGAGCCAAATGACAAATTTCATCATCCGTGTTCTGTTGAATAGTGCGCGCAACAGAATCAGGCCAGAGATAGGACAGTGCGGGTTCGTTAAAGACACCGTAAAAAGGAATGCGATACTCATGCTCAGAATGTTCTCAGAAAGAGCAATACAAAGGCAGAAGGACGTGTAGCTATGTTTCATAGACTACGCAAAGGCCTTCGACAAAATACGCCACAAGGATCTGATGGAACAGCTCAGCAACCTTGATATATTCGGGAGGGATATCAGAATAATCAAGAACCTATACTGCATTGGTGGCCACAACCTTAACTACATAAGATACGCAGACGACACAGTAGTGACACGGAAGAGAAATTACAAAATCTCCTACAGAAGGTAGCGACGGAGAGTGAGTGGTATTGACTATGACTATATATGGTATTTGAACTTCCACTGCTGATGGGTGTTCACCACCAAATTGGTAAGCAGTCGTTCATGTGAGACGGGCCCTTGGGGATTCAGAATAGGCACTGATAATTCGACTGATGCTACTTTTTTTTTAATCAATTCACCTTAAGAACGGAGAAAATGCCACTAAGACGAAAGGGGCTAATGCGACTGAAAGTGAATGAGAAAACGTTAGAAGGAACCGGAAACCAAGTCCTAAACAGGAAGCAAGGAACGAACATCTACTGATGTTCAAAGGACCGGGGAGGAGTATCAACCGGCAAATTTGTCTAAACCTATTGAGGAAAAAGTAAATAAAATTTCAGAGTTTAGAGGGAGAAGTATAGAGTTGAGGTAGTCCTTAGAAGAGACCGGAAAGCCAATCCTCAACAGGAAACAAGGGATAAACCGCTACTGCTGTTTAAGAGATCGGGGAAGTGTTTGAACCGGACGATAGGCTAATCTATCTACTCGTATTGAAAAATAAATAAAATTTCAGAGTTTAAAGGGAGACGTTAGAAGTATAGAGTTGAGGTAGTCTTTAGAAGGGACCGGAAAGCCATTCCTCAACAGGAAAACAAGGGAAAAACACCTACTTCTGTTCAAAAGACCGGGGAGAGGTGTGAACCGGACGATTTTTCCCATCTATCCAGTAGCTGCAATAAGATGACATTAATATGTAAATTCGTTGCTGGAAGTGGAAGTAACGCTGCGCTGTGGAAAGTTGAATGGCGTGTTCAAATTTCCGGACGTGTTCTTTGTGCTTACTTTTGTACCTTTACCCTTAGGAAAGGCATGAATTCCCCATTTCTCTCCCTTTGTCAAATCACAGGGTAAATAGCCGAGTAGAACATCTTCCTTAGACTTGATTGACAAACAGTCCAGAAGGTCAACACTGAATTCCAAACCGGTTTCAGGTCGGGCGGGCAACTCCACTCCGTAATGATTTACCTGATACAGAAAAGCTGTGACACTATTTTCCACAAGGTAGTCTAAAGGCACTAAGAAGGGGGAGAAGAAACAAGATTTTGTTGCGCCAAACCTCCTATTGTTGAGTGTTGCCTACTTTGAAAGTAAGGACTTTAAATGCTGTCGAATGTTGATTTTCAAGGCACATAAGCCCTCCGGAAACAATTAGAAAATCGGCGGAACACAATCTTCCTATCTCTATTTAGCATTTTAGTGTATTAAATCAAATTTAGAGGATATATATATATATATATAATGAAACAATATGGTAATTCGTGTGGAATTTACAGGAGGATACAGATCCAGGGAGAGCTCTATGTCAAAAGACAGAGTAAAATTATAATTAATTAAAGAATATCAAACACTTAAAATCCCATAATATTTTTTATTTCATGAGAGCCCCCAAAAAGCAGCTCTCAATCTTCAAGACCTACAAACAAATAACAAATATATATATATATATATATATATATATATATATATATATATATATATATATATATATATATATATATATATATGTTTCATTAAATAATATAGACAAGTGTTGTCTATTTCTTTTATGTAAATTCTTTTCATAACATCTGATAAGCATTATCATTAAACGAAGAAAGAAAATCACAATATTGATCCATATTTTTTAATCCAATCGAAGCTTTCGGCTTACATAAGCCATTATCAAAGATGGCAATTACAACATATTAAGCAATATACGGACAAGACATTGATGATAGTCTGTGATTGTTTACATAGATGATTTCCTAGCAACGATAAACACATGCATATAAGACGCTAGAAGCGAAAATCGCACCGCATCTCATGACGTCACACATGATCACGCGAGAGTGAATTCGAGAAGTATGAAGTATGGGAAGCCGTTGGTATAAACCAATGGCTTCTGTTACCAATTATAGACATTTAAGGATATTTGTAGAGATTCCATAGTTGATTTTGTTTAGGTTGGGTTTCAACTGTTTGATATATAATGCTTCAAGGATTTTTAGTTTTTGTCTATTGTTTTCTATAATTTCTTTTTTCGTTTAATGATAATGTTATTAAACTTATCAGACGTTATGAAAAGAATTTACATAAAATAAATAGACAACACTTGTCTATATTATTTAATGAAACATGTATGAATGAAAAAATACTGCCTAAATACACACAATATATATATATATATATATCCTCTAATTTTTTTTTAATACACTACAATGCTAAATATAGATAGGAAGATTATGTTCCGCCGATCTGCTAATTGTTTCCGGAGGGCTTATCTGCCTTGAAAAGCAACATTCGACATGGTGACCTTTTTGCATGAAGTTAAAGTGTGCAAAGCCTGAAGCTGGTGTCAGTAGATAGTGTTGCGGTAAACTTTAGTAATGCTTCCTGACTAGTTTTTAAATCGGTATTCCAAATTGGTATTGAGTTGACAATGTCACTGGATGAACTGGAAGATCTTTCACAGACGCGCAGGCATTGGCACGCAACCGAGATGTGTCAGGAGATCAACAGTGCAGCGACTCTGCAACCGTATATGGTCATGATGATGATGATAGTGATGATGATGATGTTGATGATGATTCAGAATTTCGGCTTTTACCTGGAATCGAACAACAACTGATGGCAGCAGTGGCAAAGTTTTCATCCCTTGTTTCCAGTTTAGGACTGAGTTTCCGGTTCCTTCTAAGGCCTACTTCCACTCTATACTTCTGACGTCTCCGTCTAAACTCTGAAATTTCATTTACTATTTATTTTATTTTTCTTCTATATTTTTTCCTTCAATAGGAGTAGATAGATTCGCCTATTGCCCGGTTCACACTCCTTCCCTGTCTTTTGAACAGGAGTAGAGCTTTATCCCTTGATTTTTGTTTAGGATTGGATTTCTGGTTCCTTCTAAAGTCTTTTTTATTCTCTTTCACTCCCAGTAGCCCTGTGTGTCTTAGTGACATTATCGCCTTGCTTGAGGTGAATTGATTAAAAAATAATAAGCAACTACCCCGGCTACATGGCAGAAGCCATGATTAAAATATCAACAACATGAGAATAACATTTCTTGGGAATTTAAAAATATTTTTTTAATCGACAAAATCACGTTTTACCATAGGAAGTTTTGAAAGCAATAAATAGCGAAAAGAATACAGTCAATCGTTCTGATATTGGATAATTTGGAAAACTTGCAGAAAATTCAATTAAAACCAAAAAAAAAAAAGAAAGAAAAAAAGTCAGTCATTTCGTGGAATTTATTTTTTAAGTCATAAATAAAATAAAGGAGAAAATGAACCTGGAAAGTAAATTTCTATTTTATTTTTTCTTGTCAATATTTATAATCAACGGTAAACAGATTTTGTTTAATTGTCCAACCGAAACCAATTAAGTTCGATTTGAAACTTGTTTACTCTGAGAGAGAAGTTTAAGAAAAATAAAGTTGAAAAAGATAAAAAAAAAAAAAGATGATGAGTTTCTGGACGAGAGTGATTTCGGTATAATCAAAAAATGTTAATATTCTGCTTCGGGTCTTCCGGTAAACTTCCCGCCATTAAGCTTCACTGGTGTTTTTCTCCTTCTTTTTAACGCTCGAGATCGAAATCAAATTGGACAACAAACAGAATCCAGATATAATCTGTAAGTAAACAGCCCTATGCCCGTGTCGTGAGTCGTGCACTACTGGAAAAAATAAATAATGTTAGAGGTTTGCTATACGTTAAATATAAAATTCAAACAGTATAGCCCAATGGTTAGAACTCTTTCCCAACCTTTTTTACTTCTTTCTTTTTTTTTTTTTACAATAAGGTTCAACCTGTGCAAGGACCTGGGACCACTCGAGCTAGAGGATTACTTTAAGAGACACTTTGTGCTTAAGATAACGGTTAACTCTGAACTTGAACAGGTTAAGATTTTGGTGATTGGGGAAATGTCCACTTGGGAGTCGGTTCCACAGGGCATTCTTTCGAGGGAAGAAGCTATTCGAATGGAACTTACTTCCCGCTGATGAAATACTGGGGGGGCTGTTATGTAAGTGTCATGGCGTGTCATTGCCGTGAATGTTTGATCTGGTAGAACTAGGGAATGTAGTTCGTCCAAGTAATTTCCGTGGAGGTAGCGATAGAGCAGCCAGAGGTTTGACCCCCCCTCGCCCCTGTGGGAGAGAGGGTTGGAGGGTGGAGGATAATTTGTCACCCACAAGGGCACGAAGATGCTTTTGAACTCTATCAAGGCTGGAGAGTGACGTCTGGACAACACCTGGTACGCACATTAAACTTTTATAAGGAAAAATTACTCATGGAATTTGAAAATATGAAATTTGGGTTTAGCAATCCCAAAGAATATTAATGGTACATATTTACACTGTCACATTAGTTGGAATTTCGAACCAAACACTTTATTTAGTCCACGGGTTGGGTATATTTTTATAATTTCACTTATCATTACTTTAGAAGTCTCAGTTTTGGTTAATTCGCTTTGATAACTCTCCAAGATTTTGTTCTCTCCGCTGAGACCAAGGATTGAACTTACAACTGTTTAGCTTAAATCACTTTTTGAATCAATCAACCAACGCTTTTATAAAATGAACCATGTCTCCTGATACCCCAAAAAGGAACCCAGTGTACCTTGCTAATCTCGTAGCAGGGACAAAAACAGCCTTTCTCTTTTAACTAAAGGCTCTAGAGCCAGTCAAGGTAGAGGATTATCATTTGTATTCATACCTTTTCCAAGGATATTTGTACGAAAGTAACACAACAACCTCGACCAGAATTTGAACTTCATAATTTTCGCTATAACTTAAAGACATTTTTTACTTTACACTTCCGATCATACGGAGAGTTCACCCGAAAAAAGGCCTCGAATAAAACGGCCGAAATTTTGAGTTGACAAAATCAAATATCCGAAGAAAAAATAAAAAATAAATGGAAAAAATAGAAACATCGTAATTTGTGTTGTTTTGACATATATCTGATCTTCTTCAGTTGCATATTAAATCTGTAGAAAGCAGGAAACTGAAACACATTTGTTTATTTAATAAAATTAGTATTTTGCTAACTCTAAACCTAACGCTAACACTAAACATAATCCTAAACTTAAAAGTAACTATGAGTCTTAACCCTAAAACTTAACACTTATCTTAACCTTAATCCTAAATCCTAACCCCTGATCCTGACAATGCTTTTTACTCTAGTGATAACTATAACTCTAATACTAATCCCTAATATCAACCGTAAACCTAACTGCCAAAACCAAATCAAACCATTGACCCTAACCAAAATGTAACGTAAATCCCAAACATATCTAACTTAATCCTGATTTATGTGTTAAGTATAAACTTAACACATAAATCTAACCTTAAACCTTAATCTTTAATACCTAACACTAACATTAACCGGACCCCTGGCGCTAACATTTCTGCATAATCCTAATCAACCTAATCCTAACACGTAACATTAAACCTTAAACCTTAACCTAGCACTAACGCGTAACTAAAAGGTTAGATCTAAATTAAAGCTTAACTCCTAAACCAGACATCAAACTATATAAACCTAACAGCAACTCAAGCATTTAACCTTAACATAAACTGCCAACCGTACGCCCTAGAACTAAGTATAACTCTATCACTACCACCTGATTAACCCAATCTCGTAATCCTGACACCAACCGAAGCCACTAATCCTTATAATATTTTCCATTTCTTTACATTTTCGATTGCACTACTCTTAAAAAAAAACATTAAAATCTTCCCAATTCATCGTGAATCATTAACGTTAAGGAGGAAAATCATTTAAGGAATTTAGGAATAAATATAAAAACTTAACAGAACGCATTCCTTCATTTTGGCGGTAATTAAAAAGTTTCAGAATAATTGGATTTATTTTATTTTTAAAATAACTAAAAATAATTTGTTGCAGATTGGAGCAACTTTGGAATATATATGAAATTAAAAGTCTATTAAAAATAAATTTATCGCACACTGCTGGGACATCATATATATATATATATATATATATATATATATATATATATATATATATATCATATATCATGAAATAGACTAAATCCGACAATTATTTTAATATATTTTTGTTTATACGTTATTTTTCTAAATACAAATATTTAAGTAAATGCTCTGTTTATAATAAACAGTATTAACAACATTTACTGGCCTGAATGTCCGAGAAATCTCAAAGGAAATATGTGTCCTCCGAACCGAATCGAACGTGTTGTAGGATACAGGTTCGATTCCTGTCGAGGGACGTCTATTTTCTATGAAATTTATCGGACATTCAGGCCGGTAAATGTTATTAATACTGTTTACTGTTTATTATAAACAGAGCATTTACTTAAATATTTGTATCTATAAAAATGATGTATAGTATCGAATATGGTCGTCTACATTTACAAAAATCGGCAGGTTTATTGATGTACATAAAGAAATTCAAAATTATTTTTAAAATACTGAGGGCGATTGAATTGAAGAAAGCTTTTCCATTTATGATTACAAAATATAGTTTTTACTTAATAACAATATCACCTACCCTGTACAAATATTTACAGAATTTTAAAAGATTTTACAATTCTTGTAAAAATCCATTATTCATCGAAAAAATATTAAGACAATATTACCCATAACATAACTTCTTCATAAAAGCAATTAAAACATTTTCTAATTAATTAATGCCTTACTTTTATTGCATTTTTATTTTACGATTCAAAGCAAATTTTCGGTGACTGGAGGTCGGGTTTTACAAAACTGATGATTTAAATTTTTCGTGGAATAACTAATATATAAACATTAAAACCTACAAACATGAATTTTTCAAAATTTCATAAAATTAAAGAAGAGAGAGGTAACACATTTAAAAAAAAATATTTTTAACAAGATTTTTTTAAAAAGAAACATTTCTAAAATAATGCTATGCATTTGTGAATAAATTCTGAAGGTTTCATCAAAATCCGACAATTATTTTATGTTTGCAAGAATTTCCAAATCAATGTGTTTTTCACCCGAAAAGACGCTAAAATATCCTATACTCATTTATGGTCAGCTGCTGATGCAAGAATAAAAAAAATTACCCGAAGTTTTGAGACTTCTAAACAAGATTAAAAATATAATTTAATATTCAAAATATTATTTGGTCTTTTCTCTTAATAACAACATAATGATTTTGATGATATAGCTTTGCTTTTGTTAAGTTTGGTAGATTTCTTCATCATGTATGCCAATTTTTAGTGAATCTTTGAATTTACTTATATATATATATATATATATATATATATATATATACTGCGTTTATTTTGGCAGCATCTTTTAATTAATACATGTGTAAAAGTATATCCGAAAGCGTTCAGAATTATAAAGCATTTGAACAGTTTCTACACACACTCCGTATACAAAAAAGTAAACACTTTTTCGAACACAAGAAAAATTAAATGAAAAGCTTAATCGTAGTACATTGTCGTTTTTAATGAAACATGTATAAATGAGGGATTGCTGCCTAAATACACAATATAAATATGTGTGTGTATATATATATATATATATATATATATATATATATATATATATATATATGAATTATATACATATTATTTATATATATGTGCGGGTACTTATTGGAAAGCGCACAATATCAGTGATACAGTTAACATACTTAGTTGTATGGATGTGAGTTTGCTTTCACGCTTTTTGGATCATCAGACATACACATGCACACACACAACACACACACACACACACACACACATACACATATATATATATATATATATATATATATATATATATATATATATATATATATATACAGTAGCGAGCATAAAGATCAGAACGATGTTAAGAAAAAGTCTAAATGTGAAATAACTTTATTTGAAAACTTCATAGAAGTTTATGTACAGTACAATTTTTTTAATTTCATCAGGTAGACACACGTGCAAACGTTATATATATATATATATATATATATATATATATATATATATATATATATATATATATATATATATATTAGTGTATATATATTAATAACGTAAAAAGAACCTTTTGGTGTGCGATTATAATTTCGCTGGGTGATTCCCAGCTGTTCGGGATTAGGATCATTTATCTATCCTGCAACTTTCTCTCTCTCTCTCTCTATATATATATATATATATATATATATATATATATATATATATATACATGAAAAAAAATGAATTTAAATTTACATATAATTTTTAAACTTTTGTTGGGTAGTATTAAATTGATGTAACGTAATATAGAGAGTGGTTAGGGATAGTGTGACAGACATGGTCGAAATTAGAGAGGGAAGAAAAAGATAGAAATACTTTTAAATCTATTTTCATTAAAATACTTAATAGTGAGAATGGTGGGTGTAAGGATCGAACATTGACCTATTTAATAGGTCAACTAACCGGAAGCAATAATATACGGGAGAATATTATTTATAAATATTTATTTACCAAAAGAATAAGAGGAAAATTAATTTGATTTAAAGAATTGAAATTATCCACTGCTATTTTTTATTTTCTTTAATAAAAGAAAATATCGTCCAATCGTCCGGCTCACTGATGTAATAATAATAATAATAATAATAATAATAATAATGGACAACAAATAATAAAACCATCAATAATAATAATGAATAAAAATACAACATTGTAAAATAGCTACTAAGAACTGCATTACTCCTACCCAAAAGTCTCTCGAATAATCTGAAACATAACCGTAACCGCCCACTCCATAACCATTTGGGTGGTGGGGAGTCGTGGGGAGGGGCTACACACAATGCACACTTGACCAGCACATGTAAATAGTCGAGCCTATAAACAACACATATGGCCTGAAGATTTGCGTTTGAGCATGAAACAGACTGTCGCTACACGGTGTTGACATCAATGACCTCTTTTATCTTTACAGACGTTCTATTCCTGATATTGAGCACTGTAACCCATAAATATAGCACACCTTAATAACTACATTGTATCATATATATATATATATATATATATATATATATGTGTGTGTGTGTGTGTGTGTGTGTGTGTGTGTGATTCCAATTTAAAACGGAAGAAAATTTTACATACTTACCAGGATAGGTGAAAGTCGTGGCATGCGGTTTCTGTCGGGTGAGGCAATTGTCCATAGTGCAAGAGTCACACAGGTGCTCTTCATCAGATATTCAATGGCTGATTAATTTCACATGAATTCGAAATTAACTGTCAGGGTAAACAGATTTGACCACTCCCGATAATTTTTTTTTTTTTTTTGGCGGTGGGGAAGGGGTTATCGACATGTAAGTATTTACATAAACATGCCGCAAACACTCTGTAAACTGAAGAATAATATTCGCCAAGATCATTGGAGACACCTTCACTTCTACAAATTCCAATCTTGTGCGGCTTTTAGTTTTTCTACCTTTACTAAGGCCGTTCAGCCATCCATTCACACAAGCCTTCCCCTATCTCTCTTGGCATCAATATGCTCCGTGAGAGTTGAATTTTCCAAACCCTCCTTCGTCATTATGTGTTCAAGGAACTTCAGCTTTTTTTTATGATTCTGAGGAGAAGTATCCTTTCTGTTGGCATTTTCTTTAAAACTTTCAGGTTGCTTATTTGCTCAGTGTACGGAATTCATCAATGCAACTTAATTTCCAGGATCCCAAATAAATTTACTAATTTTAATTCAGTTTTTATCTACACTTACATTTGTTCTAAGACTGGATTCGTATCCCATATTGTTTCAACGCCAGTTTAGTAAGATCACGTGATAGGCTGAAGAATACCGGTCGTATATTAACTGAATATAGAGCTGAAGTTTGGAAATTCTAATTTTTTAAAAGAACATATGGTTAAGGTAAATAAAAAATGAAAACGTTAGTCTCCATGTAATAAACATGATCGACGTTTTGTCTCGCTAATGTCATTTTTTCAATAAGCGAAACCTGGCAAATTAAGAGCTTTACACACACACACATATATATATATATATATATATATATATATATATATATATATATATATATATATATATATATATATATATATATATATATATATATATATATATATATATATATATATATCCACTACCGACAAAGGTCATATCACTGGACCAACGGGCATCGGTGACGAAGAGGAAACTAACTAGACTCAATATAGCGCAGCTGCTCCTAACTGAGATGTTGCTCTTGGGGCCGGTTTCAGTGAGTTATGCATGCTTGGGGGAGTATCCCCACCGGAATTGGGAGTAGCTGCGCTATATTGAGTCATACTACTAGTAGTATGACACTTGCGTTGTATCGTAATGGTCCGGGTTCGATTCTCGGTGGTGGATGCACACTGCGGATGAATCCCAAAATAGGACGAAAAGGCCGTCCAGTGCTTTCTGTATTCTGTTGACAATTTTTATTCTAGACTCAATGAATTATTATATGAAATTATTTAAATCTCTAATCTTTGTCTCTCTCTCTCTCTCTCTCTCTCTCTCTCTGTCTGTCTGTCTATCTCTATATATATGTATTTAGCAGATATATATATATATATATATATATATATATATATATATATAAAAGTTTCTATATTTATGGGATGTAATCCCCACGAATAAAGGCATGGTATACATATATATATATATATATATATATACGTCCACTGCATGCTGTTGAGGTTTCTTCTAGACTCGATGAATTGCTTAATTATAATTATCTCAAATCCACGTAATAATTTCTATCACTTATATATATATAAGAATAAAAATTTTTAGATGAATAATTTTTATATAGTAGCATTTATTAGACGTTCTACAAGCCACCGTGTTCTTTAAGAATTAGAAAGAATAATATGTGTATTATTGCACTAAACGTTCTTTTTATTTGCTGCTCGTGCTTGATTCTTGTTTCTTTATAAACACTGAAATTATTAACAGCATACCTAAACTGGGAAATCCTACTCAAGAAAAATTGTATCTGACAGGAATCGAACCTATATTTCCTTTATCCACCAGGGAAATAAACATTCTAATCACACCTTGCCGCTACCGGTTTGGCCGCGGAGAGCAGCCTGGCCGAGCATGTTTTGAATTAGCTATTTAAGGAAAGCACTCGTTTGGACTTCTTCCAGGTACATAACTGAAGCTAACACATATGTATGTATATATGTATGTATGTATAATTGTATATAATTGATGTAAAAATATATCGCCCTAAATTAGAAAACAGATCAAGATATATAATATAGATGAACAAGTAAAAAATTAGAGGTGGCTGCAAAATATAACGAAAAGGAAAGATAACTGGGGGAGTAAAAGGTTGCTCATTAGGTGCCCAATAATTGGAAAATAGACTAAGAAAAAACAGGACGAGGGAAAGATTAGTGGTTTACTGATAAGGCATAAAGATAATAACACACTTACACAAGTCACGGAAGGAGTTGGGAAATGTTTTTATCTAGTATTGGATACTGGTATTGATAATATTATAAAGTAAAATCATTTTTGCATCAAAAGTAATCAATAAGGTCCAATAATTACGCAACTGAAAGATTATCTTTTTCTTTTCAGAGTGTATATTGCGGAGCCTCTGCTTGCTTTTTTTTCTTAAATATTTCACCCCCAAGCAAGGAAATAAAGCCACTAAGACACAAAGAGATACTAAGTTTGAGAAAATATATTACAAACGGATACATGCATTTTTAAGGAACAAAAATATTAATTGAATTAATTAACGTATATATATATATATATATATATATATACGTTAATTCATTCATGTAATATTTTTGTTCTTTAAAAATGCATGTATCCGTTTGTCATTTTTTTGGATTCGTATAAAAACGTTGAACAAAATAAAAATGTGTTTTCGTGCACAGAACAACTAAGTTCAGATAAATCTGTAAAAAATCAGTGATCGATTTTATACTGTATCGATATTATGAACTGGACAGAAAGTGTAATGGATGTTAATCTTCAAAAATTACTTCCCAAAGATGTTTCCCCTATTTTTCTTTTTACGAGTGGACCGGTCTATTTAAGTAGTGCCCACGGGAGCTCCTCGGCTGCAGGCAATAAATGAGCGAACCCTTTTATTGAAACTGATGGGGCGTAAATCGGTGACAGCTGCCCACCCGTTTAGTCGAGTGCTCATTTTCTCTTGCAACGAAGAGAAGACGGGAGACGCCGAGTGTGGTCACCGCGTGTTTTCATAAATATCGCATTAATCCAAGCACCTGGTACGCTTGTCTCGTTAATTGAAAGTCTTTTCCCTAAAGACCGTTGTTCGACGATTCGTGTTTACAATATTGTCAAACAAACGAATCGCTTTTCAATGTAATTTGTCGAGTCCCAGAGTTTTAGATTGTTTCACAAAAGCGAAGCATTCGCTGGACCTTTTGAAGCATTTTCTTTCATATCCAAACGTTTCCTGCATTATATATATATATATATATATATAATTAAGTTATGAAGAACTTGGTAATCCGTATGGGTAATCCCAAGGAAGATGAAATCTTGAGAGCTTTATATATATATATATATATATATATATATATATATATATATATATATATATAAAAAAATTTATAGATTTCTGTAGTTCCTTGCCAACAGCAAGCAGAAATATTTCGCCTCCCGATGATGGCCATTTCGGTCGAAACTAGTCGAGGAATCTAAATGGAATAATAATAATAATAAAAAAACGAAAGAATATTAATCTACAACCCAGTGTGTCTAATGATTTTTATTTTTTAATTTTTAATTTTCTTATTGTTCAAAATATATATATGTATATATATACATCGGGTGTAACAGCAAAATTGTCCAAATCGTGTAACAACTTGGGATAATTGGCTATCCTACATAATGTTTAATATCCCAAAAACCACTAAACTAACAGATTTTTTTCCAGGTTTTCAGATAAAACGTTTAGCTATCTTGACAACATTTGTTTAAGAATCATTAAAAAAAAATCCTTTGAATTATTCGATAGAAAGAGAACAGGTTAAAATCGATTTGTGTCAGCCCTACTGTGTCTTACTAACTGAGCAATGGGAAGAGGAAAAAGATCATTCAGGCTTTCAGTCATGGTACAGACATTCATACTCTGGCTTCCATCTTCAAAATCTATTCAAGAGAACTGTGAATAATTTAAAAAAAGAGGGAACAGTAGAGAGGTTAAACTAGATCAGGCGATCACAACAGGAAGAGGGATCATCATTTCAGCTTAGAGCTAAATACATTCTTATTGTTCAAATTAGAATCCAATAGTTTTATAAAAACCCCGGAGAATTCCAGTAAGATATCTTTAATCATTTCTAAGATACAATGGTTCAAAGCTTAATCTAACAATTTTTCTGTTATACCTAATATATATATATATATATATATATATATATATATATATATATATATATATATATGAGTGAGGTCAAAATCCTGAATTAAATCTATAGAGAAGACAACAAGAAACCGGGACTATTCATTTACTTTATTTAAGAAGTCATGGTTTTTCACAGATAAATATAAAAAGAAATTGTGGAGCATCATGATCATAAACAATCATAGAACTCCAAAAGTGACATAAAACAATAATGGAATTTCTATCCTACACACAAGCCGCTAGTGGCCCGTTGGCAGGCCGCCGATGGCAACGCTCGTGGTCCTCTTGTGGCAACCACAGGCAGACCACCGATGGGCCTCTAGCGGCCCGCCAGTGGTAACATTGCCCAGGCGAACACGCCGGCGGTCCGACAGCGGACACAGGCGGTAAACGCTAGTAGCATGCCACAGTAGCGGCTTGGTGGCCTGCGTGTAGGGTAATCGCCCTGCTCGTAACAGCTAGATCAACATTTAAAACTGCGTATATATAGCTGTGCATTTTTCTCGGATTTTGGATTTCCATCGAGAAATATAAACGCTCAAAGTATTATGTAGATTTCTCGTTACTTCTCTTATAAATTGGATGAGAAGTCGCTATTCTTTGATGAATGAACTGTGATACATTCATTGGTTAGTCGATATTGTTATATTTATCGTCAGCTGTGCGCATGTCACCGATGTTTACGTCTTTATAAAACGACTGCTGTTCACTAAATGTTGAACTTCCCCAAGAAACTCAAACCTTTTTCACTTTTCCCCCTTCTATTTATCAAATGCTCCAAGCTGTTGGAGATGGGTGATTTCTTTAAAGACGTTTCCATGACGTGTGCTTTGCTTTTACGAGACGTCGTAATGGCGTGCATTTAAACCCGGAAGCGGTTCACGATCCAATTTTCTCTTCACTTCCGGCTGTCTCATCAATGGCATTTTCTTTTCTTTTTTTTCTTTTTTTAGTGTTTTTTCCCTCGTCTATCTCTACCAATTCTTTTCTTGAAACACTGATTCAGTCTCTCGATTCGAAATACAATTTAGACCAATTATTCTTTCGTGACATTTAAAAACTTCAATCCATGGCATTTGTTCGCCAAAAACAGACAGATATTTACCTTGATAGAGGTTGATCAATTTAATACAACCTCGATGTTCAGTGATAATTTCTTTTTATTGCGGTCAAAGTGACCAAACTGTAGACTTAGAGAGAAGGAGAAGCTGAAAACGAGGCTCGTTCGTTCAAAGGAATTAATATGATCGCCTATTAAACAGATTATGTGGAGTTGAACAGAAGAAAAACACGAAGTGCGACAGAAATGGAAGACAAAAGAAATTCATTGGGTATTTGGGACTACATCGTAGCTGTAACAGTTACCAACAATACCAGCGGTTAATGTTCAATCACAATGAGAATTTTGAAAGATTAATTTCTATGCAGACAGGTCTCCATTACGTAGAAAACTCGTGTTACATATTTTGATACGCCAACTCACACATATATTGAGTTGGCTAAAAAATTCATTCAGTTATTAATTGAAAAATTAACTTAAAAAACCGAACGAATTTTTTGACCAACCCAATACTGATGGAACGTTGAGCACTTTTGGGTTTATTTTATGCATGTTCTATACATTTATACATTATAAAGTTCCTGTGTACTTTGTGATAGTGGTACAATATTTCGCTTATAATAAATGCGTAATTTGGGTATGGGGGTGTAGCAGGAGAAATCAAAATTATGGGTTGTAGCAAGAGATACATTGGTGAGACATCTAGAAATCTGAAAGCCCCGCATGTACAAACACAGACATACGTACATTGGGGAAAAGCTTTAAAATCGCTCGTAATACACAAAAACTGTACATAACCTCGATTTTATAAATGCCATTAATTAGAAAAGAACATAATTCTTTAAGCAAGAAATACTTAGAAGGAATTCTGATAAATATTTGACTATCTATAAACACACACACTTATATATATATATATATATATATATATATATATATATATATATATATATATATATTGTAATTTTTACATACGGACAAAAACAATTTGCTCTCTACAAAGATGCATTCTTGTTTCGATGCGGCTGCATCTCGACTGGTGAGAACCAAAAATGGTTATGAACAATTCTTTTGACAAGCAAGCCGCTTAAGGAAAAAAAATTTGGAGCAACACTTTAAGAGGAAACGGAGAAGGGTAAAGAAAAGGGAGAAAAGAGAAGGAAAGGAAAGAGGATGATAGAGTAAGACAATATTATTTGTTGATAGCCGTTTTAGTGGTAAAGGGATGGTGAGGCGTTAATACAAGAGCCTGACCTTAAAAGTTTAAAACAAAGCGGAAGTGTCCGCTACAGCTTTTGATACCGTGCAGCGGTCAGAAATCTATGCAAAGTACGTCAAAACTCCCAAGAAAAAGGAGAGAGATATGGGTGTGGAGGTGGAAATAGTAAAGAGGAAAAACGATGAAGGAGAAAGGAGAAATAAGTATAGGGGAAGGCCATAGTAGTAATTGAAGACGCTTTTTTTTACCGATGAAGGGATCTTAAAACAAAACCACAGGTGAATTATACAGATTTATGCTGAAGTTTCTCTTATTTGTTCGGGAATAAGCGTAGAATGTAAATTAATAAATGATCATTTAAGTGGAAATTTTTTTTTTTTACATAATTTATTTGTTTTGTTTTTTTACAATAAATTTTAGTTCAGAGTTTAAGACATAAAAAATGACATATAAATTATGGAATGTTAATAAAACATTTTATAAGCAAATTTTGACCTATTGCTGAACTGTATAACTTGTAGAATAAGTATAGATATAAATCAATTTATCTGGTACTGTTGCTAGTATTATATATGTGCGGAACAATTTAGAATTATAATCTAAGATAGATCTGTAGAAAAATATATAAGAACGTAGAAAATATATAAACGAGGTGAGTTATAATTTTAACAGTTTAGCAAGATTGCAATTGCGGAAATTAATACTCTTCACGAGAATTGATTATAAAATTACAGTACTCCATATCACTATATCGGGAATATTTTTAAATAAAACATTTTCGAAAGAGATTAAGTACATATTAAAACAAAGTAGATACAAGCAAAATGCATCTTCATATAAAAATACACTTCTTTATTTTAACCTAGTTTAAACTAATCTCATTCTACTTTCACTTTCACTTTCACTTTAACCCTGTAGTATGCTCGAAGCGATAAGTTTATGTACTTAAAAGATTTTCTTCTTTTGACTATAATTACAGTTTTTTCGCAACATTCAACACTTTCTTTGTGTTCTTTGATACTGTTAACACATATTAAAAGTCTTAAATGCAAACAAGTAGAATAAATTATACCCTGTATACTGGTGTATAATTCGAGAAATATCTGACAAAATTCGATAAAATTGTGAGTAGACTTATATTCGAGGTCGATATTTCGCCAAATTTCACGAACTTCAATATGTACCGTATATACTCGTGTATAAGTCTACTTCAAATATAAATCGTGTATAGTGCGACACCTGAATCTTTTTTGTGAATAACATGATTTTTTATATAGCATCTATAACATGCGACCAGTAAGTGTAAACAATATAATAAATAAAAATGAACGGATGAAAACTAAATAAGGACCACAATTGAAACATATAAAGTCTAGATACGTATCAGACAAAAGGGTGCCGTTGAAAAAGCAAATATTTCAGAGATGTAAACACGTGCGAACAAAGAAAGAAAATAAAGCATTGTTAATTCTTCCTTTATATCAGGTATTTCTAGATTTTAAGCGGCACACATAGTAAATGACGTTCCGCTGTTAATATAGCAACAAAAAGAAAGAATCTAGACCACGAGAGGCAAGCTAACGGTGCTTGCTTACCTATACCGTTAAGGGTAGCCAAAGGTACCGTAAGAATGTAGGCCTACCAGGTAGGTTACGGTCAACGAAAATGTATGAATTTTAAACACTCCAGAAAAAGAATTACTTGTGTATAGTGCAACCGGTCATCGAAAATGCATGATTTTTAACCTCTTCAAAAGAATGACCTGTGTATAGTGCGCCCCTATTTTTGCGTAAAAAAACTGATCATAAAAACTAGCACAATACCCGAGTATATACGGTACATAGGAAGCAAGCACCCAAAATGTCTTAAGTGGTTGTTTTACAATGAAACACTGTTTTACTTAGATTTTACAAGCATTTTTTAAATATTGTTAATCCTGAAGGACTTTATCTATGCTTACTTATGAGGTAAACAGAAATTCGAGAAACTTGTTGAAACGTTATAAAGAGATTAAATGTTAAAAAGTCACTGTGTAATGGAGATGTGAAACTCAAATAATATACTAAATGGCACATATAAACATTTCAAATATAAAAACATGAAAAATTCTTAAAATATTTATTCGTGGGAATTTCCAAAGCTGCGCCAACTTAACTTTATGTGTCGTCTAGCTGCATTGTCTTATACCAGAATTTTTTTTTATTTTACCTATTTCTCAGATGTAAATAGAGTATATATTCAGATCGACTCATAAATGAGTATACACTGTAGATGATTTTTTTTTAAAAGGTCGTCTTATTTATGAAATATATTTCTTAAAGTGAACTCTAGTCGATCGAAATATTTAAATCCGAGCGGACATTGTTCTTTTCTAAGCGTTTTATATGAGCAGATTATTTTTCAACCTCTTCAACATGGGAGGCGTATTTGGGCTTGAAACAAGTTCACTGCTTTGTGTCTTCCATTCAAATCATTACCGACGAGATTTGAGACGCAGGACGAGATTATCGCTTGCTGAAATCACGCGTTCAGCGCTTCGAAACGCCTATCATTTTGACCACTCAAGCTAGAGCGACTTGCACAGCCAAGTCTCGACTGCGAAGATCATAATCTTTTCGAGCGATTCTCCCAGTCAGTTGCCTTTATCCCCAAATGAATCTATAGCGAAATTCGGAGCTCTTTTCAATGACACCTGACAAATTGTCTTCTCTTCAGCGAGAGCCTTTCAAAACGTCAACCCTTTGAAAATAATCTTTTATCTCAAGAAGCCTTCCATATCAGCTTCTCAATTGCTAGATCATTCAGATTGATCGTCAAAAGCGTGACACCTCTCTCACTCTCTCTTTCGCCGGCTCAAGCCTATGTTCTTATACAGAATGTCTTTCTCAGATTAAGAGACGCCCAAGCAGTTCAATGGATAGTAATTTGTCAACGTTTCCCAAATCCGGATGCGTAACAATTGCTTTTCATTGATTCCTTCAGAAATGATAAGTGAAACCAAGGATTCCTTTCTCCAGAAGATGATTTTCTCCTCACAAAATGACATTCTTACTGAATCTGAACGAAATCAATATTGACCAAAACACCACATCTGATCCTGATTAAACTTTTCAGATGAGTTACCGTATTTCTTCGCCTCTAATACGACTTGAGTATAATACGACACCGCGTTTCTGAAGCTAAAAACAGTGAATAAATTACATCCTTGACTATCATACAACTAGTACTACAGTTATCCGCATGAATTTTTTTTTGTAACGTTGTATCAAATTATCCACTCAATATCGTACATATATTTGACTAAAATATTTAATTTTTCATGATTTTAAAGAATAGGTTGGTTTGGTTTGATTGGGTTTTACAGCATGTCAGCCTCAGTGGGTTATTTAATGTCGACAATATTTTCCCAAAAATATATTGCTGGTAAAATTTTTTTACAAGAATGTATTACTGATAATATTTTTTTTCAAAAATGTATTGCTGGTAATATTTTTTTTTCAAAAATGTATTGCTAGCATCCGAATATGTCCCAGATACCAATCCGCTGGCTTTGAATAAAAAAACTGTAATCAAGCTTCCTTCACTTCATAAAATATGTTGAATCGCTAGTTGCGGAGCAAGTGTGTCATATATATATATATATATATATATATATATATATATATATATAGTTCCACGTGTCATGTTTGGTGGAAATTTTCCCCTTTGAAAGTTCTACACTGCCTTAACCGGGTATTGAACTCACACTCTTTGGGTCCTGTCACTGGATCTAACCAATGCCTTTATCCACTGTCTCCTTGAGGACATCTGGGTTTGAATTTCTGGGTATTATAAACCTAATGTCTTCAGCAACCATTTTACCAGTGCTCATATTGCAATTTTGCTGTTATCATTGCATGTTTTTACAGAACTCATAATACCTCATCTCAGAAATATATATATATACATATATATATATATATATATATATATATATATATATATATATATTGAAAAGTATATCTCAGTATATCTCATTTTCCATATCGCACGATTCTACTCAAAGCTTCATGCGTGAAGGTGAGGTAGTTATCAGGCATAAACATTAAGTCGCATCATTCGATATAGCCTATATATATATATATATATATATATATATATATATATATATATATTTTATATATATCAGCTTTGTTCTTTCATAAAGTGATAAAACCCAGGTGTATTTAGATAGCCAGAATGTATCAATTTATTATATTAAAAGACCCCACTAGTAAAAAATGGATGTGCCCTTAATTATAAAAGTGAATGTTCACGCAGATATAAAATAGGTGTTATAAAAAAAACATGATTTACCGAGCGAAAATAAATTTCCCCTTTGGAATATTGTCTTCAAAAAAAGAAAAAAAATGGTGGGTAGCAAACAAAATGAAAGTTTACCTATTATATAAGACAGAAATTTGTGCACTTCGATGTTGTAACCGTTAGACAGTTTGTTTCGCTGGTAGATCAATTGTAACTGAATATGCCACAAGGATCTGCTAGAACTGCTAGAACTGCTAGAACTGCTCAGCAACCTTGATATATTCGGGAAAGATATCAAAATAATCAAGAACCTATACTGGCAGTAAACGGCATGCATTTGCATCGAGGATGAGCTCATCGAATATACAAAAATAGAAAGAGGCGTAAGTTTTAAATTTTTTGTAGTAGATAATTTTATTTTTTGTTCGTTGATAATGGCTAACAGGATAGCCGAAAGCGCTCGGAATTACATAACATTTCGACACTTTCTACACACACTGTGTCCAGAAAAGTAAAGAACACAAGAAAAATTAAATAAAAAGCGTAATCGCAGTACCTTGTCTGTCGTCTTTAATGAAACATGCATAAATGAGTGATTGCTACCTAAATACACTATATATATATATATATATATATATATATACTAGAGTTCAAAAGTTTGAATTCGCCCCCAAAATTAGTATGGCTGAACTTGACAGAAAAGTAAACGAAATAGGGCTCTTAGAATCATTGCAAAAAGAATGGAATCAATCAAACTTTTACTTTGAAAACTTTTGCAACGAATGCCAAAAATATGTGCTTCTCTAATCAAGGCTAAAGGAGGATATTTTGATGAGAGCAACATTTATTCATAAAATACTTTTTTTCTTTCAGTCATAATAAAATTTCTAATAAAAAATCATGTGTCACTTTTTTAACTATATATAATAATTTTCTCTTAGCTAAAGTACAAAACAACTACTTTTTGGGTCAATTAAAAAAATTACCAGGGTTCGCCTCAAAATTTTGAACTATAGTCTATATATAGTGCTTTGAAACTGTTGGTGGGGCCAACAGTCTATCTGTCAAAAGGCATAAAAACCAAGAAAAATTCTTAAACAAAAAAATATCCAAACTAGTGAATGAATAAAAGACCAAAACGGGAATACCTAGCAGCAATCTGAACAAAATCGAGAAATAAGACGAATATATATATATATATATATATATATATATATATATATATATATATGAATTTGTAGGTCTGATTAATTGAATCGTGGTTACGATTCCAGTGTAATAAATTATAACCATGGAATATTAGGATTTGAGCCTTTATATTATATATATATATATATATATATATATATATATATATATATATATATATATATTATTATTATTATTATTATTATTATTATTATTATTTATTCGAAAATTATAACATATGTTAAAAAATCACTTCAAAAAATAGCCATTTTGTTTCAACACTTCTGGTGTCTTATCAAGTGATGATGTTGAATATATATATATATATATATATATATATATATATATATATATATATATATTCCCAAACAAAAACAATAATACAAATGAAGGAAACATATTTTTGGGAACCTGAACCTACAAGAAAATTCCAAATCATTGAATAACCTCACATACAAAAAGCTGCCTTGGAGAACATCCATAAAAATAACAATATAATTATAAAAGAAGCAGACAAAGGCTGCGCTATATTGATCATGGACAAAATATACTATCAAACAAAAATTCCAGAGGCACCAGGGGATAAGAACAACTATTAATCAATCGACACCAAATAGGCAAAAATATTATATCAAAAATTACAAAAGTCTGCACAACACATAAGATATTACCAAAAAAGAAAAGGATTTCCTAATAAACTTCATTCTAAAAACGAGCACTTTCCCTAGCACGCAGAATTTGCACTAGAGTGGTCGACAAACAACTCCGAAAAATCCGCCAAGAAGAATTGCAGAAAACATCTCTAATAAACAATGGTTTTGAACTAGTAGAAAAAATATCTTTAGACCAACTACGAAACCCAAAGAAACGCATCGATGAACAAATTCGAGCATACATCTCAAAATACAAGAACAATCCAGAAAGTCGAAATTACTAGAAATCTAGAACTGCTTAACAAGAATGATAAAATGAAAGATATACTAAAAACAACCAAAACAATTAAAAGCAAACGCCAATCAAAAAACCTAAAACACATATTAAACTCATATAAATTTAGCCAACAGACAGTACAGGGTGTCAAAAAATGCAACAAGAAAATATGTGTGGTTTGGGATATCATTATAGAAGGTAACTCCTATACTTCTGAAAACCCCACAGCAACATTCACAATAAAGAAAAACTTAAACTGCAACTCCAAAAATGTGTTTTATGCACTCAAGTGCACAAAATGCAAAAAGTTCTATATAGGTATCACCCAAGCATTAAACAACAAAGTTTCTCTTCCCAAAACCAACATTAAATTACCAAACAACAGGAAAGTCTTTGTGTCACAACACATCCAATAATGCAACGAAGGCAAATTTAAAATTATGCCAATATATCAGACAGTTATTCTTACATACATATACAATAAAAAAAATTCATGGACAAATCTAAATCAGCACTAAACAAATCATAACCCCACACATAGTGACCGAACACATTAGCAAAACGGATGTCAAACTGACTCTCTAAGCACTATTTCTACTATAGAAAATGCAACATTTAAAAAAAATTATATCGGGAGTACCAAAAATTCCTTTAAAACCAAGTGGTATTAACATGTATGATCTTTCTCCTATAATGCGTACAGAAATAGAATGTCCCTTTCTAAATATTTTTGGAACTTAAAAGAAGTTAATAAAACCCCTACATTAAATGGAAAATTCTAAAAAAACTAGAAGTTGTAAATCTTTAAATGGATCGTGCTTCTTATGTTTACATGAAAAATTAGAAATTATCAAATTTACTGACAAACATCCCTATTAAGCTAAAGGAGTGAATTAACTATAAATTGCCGACACAGTTTATCTTTACCTTAAAATATAGTTAAATTTTAAAAATGATGTATTACAATGTTTTATAGCCATAATTTATTAGTATATAATGGCCCACACTCTACAGGTAACTAACCTATTTGTTTATTCAGATTTAATATTGCTATGTATTGCCGTCCGTTTAGTATTATTAATATTTTATATAGATGTTCCACGTTTTTAATTTTATCTAAAAGAAATTCTGTTAACTTTACGTCTGATTAATCTACCCCTCCCTTAAAAAATTGAACATGTCATATATGTCTACAATCACGATACATTTGTCGCTGACATATTTTCCGCAATCGTCAGTGATGGTCTGTCTATGTTCCGGTTTGTCATGGCATAAAAATAACTCACCCGCCCCACCCTCTGAGCTTACTTTTCTAATTAGCGTAGATCTGACATTTAACTGGTTAATTAAGACATACCCACAAGTCTATTTTTAATTTTGACCTTATGTTTCCCACTACCAACACAACACCTTTAACTTTCGTAAAAGAGGTAACACTTTATTTTGAAATTTTCTTAAAAATTATTTAATCACTGGTTACCATCGCCCGAAGAAGTACAAAGTATTACAAGATGAATGTTATAATCTCTTATAATAAAGAAAAAATATATATATATATATATATATATATATATATATATATATATATATATATATGGTTAATGGTCAGAGTTGAACCAGATCAGGAAACAGTAGTATAAAAAGTGCTTAATGCATGTGTAAAAAAATAAAATAAAAATAACATATAGAGCTTTAAACCCTTAAAAATTAGAAGGTCAGATATAATATGCCACCTTGGTTTCGACCTCATGGTATCATCAGTCTATTTCTGACCATCCAATGCTTTTTTTAAAAGAAAGAAAGAAAGAAAGAAAATAACGCTACATTATTATTTTTCAAAAATGAATAAATAAGCAAACGCATGACGGCCCAACACATAACGTTGAGTGTAATAGAATGGAGGGGGGTAAGGAGGACGAAGAAGAAAAAGAAGGAGAAGAGTGAAGAGAACAAGAGGAAAGAAGAAAGCAAATGTATCGTAAATGTAAAAAGAAAAGGAGTAAAAAAGGAAAGCTAATATAACGTAAATTATATATATATATATATATATATTTGTGTGTGTGTGTGCGTTTGTGTATGCACGTGTACAATTATAACCTAAAAAGGGTCGTTTTGAGTATATAATGATGAAGTCTTTTTCATTTTACAGAGATATACGAAGACATAAATTTATACACAATTCGAGGGATATAAATATTTGCAGATCAACTTATATTTATTTTATTCGATGTTTATATATATTTGAAGCGAGATTATTGAATATTTATTTAGTCGCTGTTTGAGAATAGCAATGTCGTCATCCCCAGAGAGATATTTCAGTGCTGGAGGTTTGCTCAGGGTTTGAGGATGGAAGAACTACCTCAGTAGACCATGTCATCTACTCGCAGAGAACGTTATAGTTTTCAAAATGTTTTATTGGTAATTTTCATTTTTAATATTGTTTTTATTTCATGGCTTTCAGCGATAAATATTGAGAAAAAGATTATTAATTTTGAACTAGCATTTTTCTCATCGTAATTTTTCAGTTGTCTTCATCACAACTATTTAGAATAACTTTCTAAGGGCATCAGTAAATAATGCCAATCGGAAAAATTTTAAACATAGAATTCTTCGCGGGACTCGAACTCGTAGCCTTTTGTCTTAAAAAAGCTTATTTTACTACACTAGCAACACTTATCGATTGAATTCCGAGGTTCCAATGCTCAATATTAGATCTCTCTATCTAAACTTATTCTTTATTTTCTCCGATCCCTTGCTTGGATATTTGACGTCATTTAATTTGTGGACACTATAAGTAATATTATAATCTTGATTAATTGAATTTCAGTCTCACCATCAGATTATTATTTCTTCGATCTGACCTGTTTACTAATTCCCGTAGAATGAGGGCCTGAAGAGTTGCGATGGAAAAATAACTTTCTAGTCTTGACAGAGTCTTTCTGCCACACTTCGTCTTTACAAGAATCAGATTAGGCTTAAAATAGAGTATTGCTAACCGGATCGAAGCTGTTCAATTATTACTTTCTAGCCTTGATAGGGTTCAAATTCGCTTACGCGGTCTTCTGGTTGATGACTTATTTTCCACTGCAGCCGCTTTCTCCACAGACACAAAAGCTACAAACCTATCGTTACTCTAGTTCAGGCCTTTACAACTCGGAATACAGCCTTGATAGAGTCTTTGTGCCAAACTTCAACTTTACAAGAACCAGATGAGATAAAAAATGAGACGTATTACTTCTATATCTTGCCTGGAGCTGCTCAGTCCCAACTTTCTAGCCTTGTCAGAGTTTTTCTGCCACAACACATCTTTGCAAGAATCAGATTAGATAAAAAAAATAGTTGCATTGCTGCCATACTTGCCTGGAGCTGTTCAGTCCCTACTTTCTAGCCTTGATAGGGTTCACATTCATTTACGCTGTCTTCTGATTGATGACATTTTCCACTCTACAGCCTCTTTCTCCACAGACACAAAAGCTACAAGCCTATCGCTACTCTAGTTCAGGCCTTTACAGCTCGGAACATGCATGCTACTTCCACGGAGTCGAATTACCCTCATTCCCTGTGTGTTCCAAATGTAAGAATGAAGTTACACTCAAATAAATCCCTCACCACCAAAGAAGCTGCCACTTTGTACAGCAGACTCCGGCGTGTTTACTTTCCCGAACACCTTAATCTTGGCCATTTCATGTCACTGGTCAATCGTTTTCTATCCTCCTTATTCTCATACCACCTTCTCTTCCATTCATATTATGCTCCTCATTCATTATCACTATTTTGTATCCCTCTATCTTGAGTGATTTTCGAGCTTTGAATTGGGAGAAATTTGGTAAAAAAATTTTAAAAAAAACTTACAGAATCTTTAGCATTCAAATCTTCAAGTTGACGTTCATAGAACTGAATAATGATATTTATTATTTACATCAGGCCATCGTCCTCGTCTTTTCGGTAACTGTGCCCTCCGTTGTGTAGGCAATCTTCGGGGAAATTTGAAATGAACCATTTATTGATGGAGTTGTGTAATAGGAAAGGCAATCAGAGATAACCAATTTTTTCAAATACTTTTCATAAATTAAGCACTCCAGATCACGAGCATTTTTGGTTGATTTTGTTTGGTTGGTTTGTTTTGTTTTACGGCATATCAGCCACAATGAGTTATTTAATGCCGACAAAATTTTTATTGTTGCTAATTTTTTTTTCAAACATGTATTAGTAGTAACATATTTTCTTTAAAAATCTATGTCTGGTAATATTTTTTTCCTAAAATGCATAGCTGATAATATTTTTTTTCAAAAAGTATTGTTGGTAATAAATTTTCTTCAAAAAATTTATTGCTGGTAACAATTTTTTTACAAAGGATTTCTGATATTAAGACCTATTTTTACACTTTCATGGTGTTTTGACCCCAGTTTAGGGGTTAACTATTTGCCCAAAGCTGGGACCCTAACAGGTGCTACCATCCCGGGTCAGGGTGGATCTGGGAACATCAGCAATTAAGAGATGGTTCCATGCTCCTCAAAACATCCTGATCAGAGGCCTTCCTGTTGGACGTAGTTTATCGTCTTACCCAGGACGCGGATGTAGTTTAACGGCATATCAACACATCTGTGGGTTATTTAATCTTTTCTACGTAATTTTTATGCTTTCAGCTACAGATATTTTGTACATAAGTTTATACTTTCAGAGTAAAGAGATGTTTTTTTTTTATATATATATTTTTGTCATATAGGAATAAAATATCGCTGCGGACATTTGGGTTTGAACACGGATCACCAGAGAGCAAGCACAGTCGACCTCATCTTGAAATAATTAGATCACGTGACGGATGGGAATTAGCGGCGTCTGACCGAGTATTATCTGAAGGCGTTATTATTGATGCATCTGTGATTAACAAAGTCTTTCCTACAAACGGTCATTAAAAAAATTTTGTAAACCATAAAATACATTTTAGGAGCACTTCCACGTGGTGTAATGGTTAACAAGCTTGCTCTCGCTAGATCAATTACGACTGAATAGTGAGTTTGATCCTCACTCGGTATCCCATATATTCGGTCTTGTGTCACATCTAAGCATTTCCAGCACCTTGACGCGATGTAATGATTAGCAAGCTTGTATGGCTCGATCAGTTACGGCTGAATAGCGAATTCGACCTTACTGTAGATTCCGTATTTTCGCCATTGTACCACATTTAAACTTCGCTTAAAGATGATTTATATTGTTGGTAATTTTACAATAAAATGCATTTTTATAATTTTTTGTGTTGCATTAATTATCATCTATCTATCTAAAATTGACCATGTGTGTGTGTTTGTGTGTGTGAGTGTTCGCGAACTACTCGAGAAACATAAGGCATATTTCCACCAAATTTGGAACATAGATTGTACTCGATACTGGATGTGTCTGGGGAAAAAAAATTAGTCATTTTTCAAAAATCAATAACTGATAATCGATAAATATAATGTTTAAATGGGAATTTCCATTAGTTTGGTTGTTTTTAAACTTTCAGACTTGAAAGGCCGATTTTAATGATAAGTGTATGCAATTTACTGTCATGATTATTATACGCTATATTAATTTTCATTTCGCTCGACACTAGGACCCACAGGGTACCCAAAAGGGACCCAAAAAAATTCAAATTGCCTCGATTTTGATGAAATTTTTACATGTTCGTTACGCTCTTACACTGAGATAGAAATCGGTTGTCTGATTTTTAAAAATGCATGAGGGGGCCCCCAGGATGACCCTATAAACCCCTTGATGCCTCAATTGCTTTTCAAGTGTATTTTGTAGCAGTATTCCCCAATTTCAACAAAAATTTCAGTACATATTGAGATTATATCGAGTAACTGAAGTAGTCACTTGGAATTCACTGAAAATCAACACTGGGGCCCCCACGAGTTAGGGGACCAGCAGGGAACCCCGAAATTTTCAATTAAGTCTACAGCCTTGGCCATAAAGTCGATTAAATAGAAAACTTAAATTAACTTAATTAAATAGAAAAAAGACGTGCTTTATTATTTCAATTACTATTAGTCTTAAACCTGTCCTTTGGCTTGAAATTTGGGACTCCTAGGGTGAACCAAAGGGACCCCCAAATTTTCAAATTGCTTCGATTTCGACGGAATTTTACATGTATGTTACAATCTTAAAATGAATCAAAAACGATTATCAGATTTTTTTAAAACTAAATGAGGCCCCCAAGATGACCCTTGAACACCTTGCTGCCTCATTAGTCTTTCAATTATGGTGGTTATCAGCATTCCGATGAAAATTTGCACATAACTTGTGTTTAGATCAATCAACTCAAAATCAAAACTGACACCCCATGTGTCATAAATACATTATGAAAAATATCAGTTTTTCCCATGAATTTCCCGTTTTGGTACTGAAATAGTTTGGTTTGCATTAACTTGACGGCAAAAATTATATCCTTCGTTAAGAAAAAAAGAATAAGTGCAAACGAAAGTGTGCACCGATGAGAGAAGTGCACGTAGGTATAAGACGCGTGTGTGAGATCGATCGAGATGTGTAGTGTGTACAATTGATTTTGCTCCACGTGCAATGATCGATCCAGTTATGTAGTGCGTACTATCGATTTTGCTTCACGTGTAGTGTTCATTAGTGCTATGTGATAAAATAAATGCAAAAAATCTCATTCGCATCAAAGTTGTCATACAGTAAAAAGGTAGGCCGCCTTCATGCATGTATATTTTGAACTTTTGATAACTTAATTTATTGTGGCTATATTTCCCTTAATGTGTATAATATTCTTGCTTTTTACTTGATTACTTCATTGTTATTCAAAAAGATTAGTCAAACCCCTCCAACTACAGCCTGACAGTAATGCCAAGAAAGTGAAATTCTTCACTTGGACGTGCTACTACGACAGCCAAACACATGAAAGCACGGAGAAGAAACGCTTCGTAACAAGAAACTCAAATTAGACTGACACAAAATGCTATTCATACAGCTAATGCAAGGTTTGCAGAAACTAATGAGCAACGGTTAACTAGACGAGGAATGAACGCTGCCAGAAATACTGCTACTCGAGCTGCCGAAACTGAGGGCAAAGAACAATTCTATACAGTCTTTGTGAACTTTGGTTTTCAGCCTTGGCACAGCTGCTAAGTGAAGTCTTTGTTGAATTTCTTCTCCTTCCAATGCATGTTGTTCATTCGAACAAAGCATTTCTCCTCAACAATTTTCGAAGATCGATTGCGATTAATGTACTCTTTATTTGGTGACAAATTTTTTGTAACTTCTGTGCTTCCGTAAAAAACAACTTTCTCATGTTATAAATGTTTTCAAACTTCATGTCATTATAATTGTTCGCCATATAGATAAAAGGCACTGAATAAAAATCTTCTTTATTTTAACTTTACAGATTGGATGAGGTTCATGATCTTTTTTTGAATAAACCCAGGCAATACCGGGTAATGCTGCTAGTTTGCTATAAAAATACATTGTTGGTAATTTTATTATAAAATGCCCACAGCTGGGACCCTAATAAGTTTTACTACCCTAGGTTAGAGTCAGTGGCGTAGCTAAGGGGGGGGGAGTTGATGGACCGCCCCGGGTGCCAGCACAGGAGGGTGACACAATGTCACCACCAACAAAAATTTTTCAACCAGGCTAAGGTGCCAAAAATAGTCTGAAAACAGTGGTGGAGACACAGGGTTTCGCAGGCGCACATGACCCCCAGAAATAATTTATGACCCCCCCAGTTTTGTCCCCCGTCAGAAATTTTCTAATAAATTGTCGGGAAATTTGTGAGTAGGAAAATAGCAATGTTTTCAGCTTTCATGTGTTTCAGTTGTTACAATCTTGGTTACTAACAAGAGACATTGTTGTAACATTTTATCGGATGATATGGTGTTTTAACTCTGCATCATTAATAACAACAAAGCGAAATACGAAGCCAAAAGTGCAACAATTTCAGTCTTGCCTGTGTATCAATTCGCTGAGATACAATTCTCCATTGAGTGAGCGATATACTTTTGAATATATCTACTAGTGTTGGGACGATTAATCGGAATCGAGAATCGGAAAAATCGAAACTGTTTAGGGTATCGGAATCGGAAAAATTTGTGCCTATTTTCCGATTCCAAAAACGATTCTTTTAAATTTTTAACTTAATTTTCCATTATTGGTACTAATGATAAATATTTATTGTTTTTAAATTATCACTAAAACTAAAATCATAATAACATCAAAATACGATGTAAATTTATTTTACTTGTATAAAGAAAAACAAAAAAATAAACTTTGCATAAATTCTCTAGGTAACCTTTAAAAGAATGCAGTTGATTTACAATGTTCCGAAAAATGCTTAAAAATTAAATAGAACATTTTTGTCAAGAAAATACTTTCAAACATCATTGATAATTAAATGGTACCTAGAAAATGATGCAACGGAAAATTGGACACCGGAAAATTAGCAACAGAAAATTACGTCAACCATGAGCCAGTCGAGACTGTCGGATCTGGCTGTGCTGTCCATTGAAAACGAGCTTACAAGACAAACAGATTTTGACGATGTCATTGACCAGTTTGTCACAATGAATACAAGAAAACATTCATTCTAAGACCATAGTATTGAATGTCATTCTTTTGTGTATTGCCGTGTTTTGTATTTAGTTGTTCTGAAAGTGAACAGTTGCAGTTTAAAAAGCTTTTGATTTGAACTGATTATTTTGTGGTATTGGATTTTGTCTTGGATCATACATGTAAACAGTAACGTACCAGTCAGTAGAGTAAAATAGAGGTAGAGCATGTATGAAAATTTAGCTACAGCTAACCATTTAGTATAGGGTGAATCGGGGTCATTGGGGTGACAATTGAGCGGACCGCCCCGGGTGACGTTTACTCTAGCTACGCCACTGGTTAGAGTGGACCTAGGAACAACAACAGTTAAGACGTGCTTCCAAGTTCCTCAAATCCTCCAATCTCCCGATCAGAGACCTTGCTGCCGGATGTAGTTTATCGTCATACCCAGGACTAAATTTTCTAGATGGATATTTATTTCTGCTTCCATAGGGGTGGGGGATGAATTTACATAGCAAACTGAACCTCCTTTTAAGTTTATAATTTCTTTTTACACATGGAGCGCTTAATCTATAGGGACACAAAAATGATTGTTTCTGGCTGCAGTGCCATTGCAAAACACCATCCCTTTATTTAATCTACAGAGGTGGAATGTTCTCATTTTGCCGCTCACGTCTACAGATTAGTTACCTACTTCTTATTTAGTCTTGCTCAGCTGTTCCTCTCCTTGAATACTTAGTAAACAAGCAAGCAACTAAGTAAGTAAGCGAAAAGTAGTAAATGATGGTTCGTTTGGTCGCGTCAATCTTATAGTGAGCAATGCTTTGTTGTTTCATTATGCCTTAACATGTCATGACGGGGGAAATTTTCTAACGTATATTAATATCTGAAACAGAGAAAAAGCGCAAAATCATCTCACTCTCTCTCTCTCTCTATCTATCTATCCATCTCTCTCTCTCTCTCTCTCTATATATATATATATATATATATATATATATATATGCATGTTTCTTCCCATTCTCTTTCTTTCTCGCTTTCTTTTTCGCTTTTTCTCACACACAAACACACTCTCTATATATATAAATATGGAGAGAGAAATGTATGTATAAGCATGTATACATCTGCAAGAATTTATAAATATAGTTTAATCAAATAAATATGTCTATACATGGCAATGTCACAGAATTAGTGTTGCACACAAAAAAAAATGTAATCGACTGAATTTAATTCAATATTTATTTCTAGTTTCATGGAATATATATATATATATATATATATATATATATATATATATATATATATATATATATATTCTGTTGTATGGATATGCTTTGTGAGCCTGGGTTTCAGGCTTTTCAAATAGTTTCTTTGATGATCACAAAAGCGTGAAACCCCAGGGTCACAAACTCATATCCATACAAACACAATATGTTAGCTCTATCAGTGATATTCAGCGCTTTCTACTAAGTACTGCACTTACAAAAGCATATATATATATATATATATATATATATATATATATATATATATATATATATATATACACACACATTAAGTATAGGATTGGTATACGGAATAAATTCCAATAACCAAAATACTATTCTTAGCAAATATAATTTATTTGAAAATTATAATATAATATGTTATAAAATCACTACAAAAATAGCCATTTTGTTTTAACACTCCTGGTGTCTTATCAAGTGAGGGTGTTCGATGTACCAGAAGTGTTGAAACAAAATGGTTACTTTTGTAGTGATTTTATATGTTTATGTTATAATTTTCGAATAAATTTTATATATATATACACACACACACACACATGTATATATATGTATATATATATATATATATATATATATATGTATATATAAATGTGTCTGTGTTAATAGCTTCTCGCCAAGCAAGGCGATAATGCCACTGAGACTCAATGAGTCAAGAAGAGTGAAAAAAAATGACGAACATAAGTGAGGAGAAAAGACAGTAATAGAACAAGTTTCTGGAAGACGGCAGGTGGCGATTTATGTTGCATTTGGAGAGAGAGGCAGTTAATAAAAGGGGAATTATTAAGAAAAAGAGGGGATGACGAAATAGTATTCAGGAATTAGGGTATTTTGATCATGATCCATAAGATAACATATTCAGCTATTTCCTTCGAAGCAGTCCTCTTGCCAACTGGGCACCCAGATCGAAGTCTCTTGAATGCGCAAGCCGGTCATCGTAACTTGCACTGTTTTTTTTTTTAAATAAAAAGAGAATCTAATCAAACATGAGTATCCACTAAAATAACTTTTGTAGCAGTAATATATATATATATAACAGAAATTATTAGGATTTCAGATATTCATTGAGTCTAGAAGAAACCTCAAGAGACTACAGAAAGCATTGCACGGCCGTTTTGTCAGATATTTGGGACTCATCAACAGTGCGTATCCACTACCGAGAATTGAAAACCGGACCGTTTCATTATGAGGCAAACGTCATACCAACTGTACCAACCAGCCTCGGTGACGGATTAGACTAGGTATAGCCGCCCTCGATCACATGAGCCACGACTACTATCCCCAAGCCGCCCCATCCAGAGCATTAGAGGCCGGTTCAAGCAAGGATATACACGTGATAAAAATTATTAGGAGGATTTGAGACAACCATAATTAAGTAATTTATCGAGTCTAGAATATATATATATATATATATATATATATATATATATATATATATATAATGGACAAAAAGTCCGACAATTATTTAAAGACATTTTATGTTTAACACTTTTTTATAGATACAAGTATTTTAGTTTATTATAAACAGAGCATTTACTAAAAAAAACTTGTATCTATAAAAATGTTAAATATAAAATGTTTTAATATATATATATATATATATATATATATATATATATATATATATATATATATATATATATATATATATATAAAGAAAAGAACAGTATATAATCCGGTGTTCTTATAGATATTTTATTTTCAAAATGGTAAAATTTAGAGCATTAATATTATAAATTAATTGATTTAAAATACATTTTTTCGCTACACAGTTCTAACCATGTTTCAAAATTTTTGAAACATGGTTAGAACTGTGTAGCGAAAAAAAACATATTTCAAATCAATTAATTTATATATATATATATATATATATATATATATATATATATATTAGTGCATTGGGGCAGCAGATAATTATTCAAACATATAATTTTAAATATAACAGAAAATGAATGTCTATTATGTTTGATAATGAGCCGTTCTATGAGCCGTATAGTTGTTTTAATTTCGAGAGAAAATAAATTGTCCAACATTTAGATATTTTTTATTATGCTGTTCCTCGATCTAAGCATTCGGTTCACATGAGTCACCTTCAGAGAGGTTATATGGATATTTAAACAAAGATATTCACCATCAAAGATCATATGTTGACATAGAAGATTGATATACGACCCTAAGGGTCTTAGAATAACAGACGCAGGTCGAAAGTTCAAGATGTGGTTCTATGACGTGAGAACAAGTATAGGGATTATTAAAAAAAAATAACTTTTATAGAAATATTAGTATGTAAGAAGGAAACTGATAGATAGATAGATAGATAGATAGATAGATAGGAGCAGATTTGGATGTCTGTAAATATATATATAATACTTGTATATATATATATATATATATATATATATATATATATATATATATATATATATATATATATATATATAAAGCTCAAACACTATAATTTCCATGAAATAGTAGTGTTTGAGCCCTTTATAATATATTCTTGCTTTGTCTTTTACATAGAGTTCTACCTGGATTTTATCTCCTTGGAAATATATATATATATATATATATATATATATATATATATGTATGTATCAGGTTAACTAGAAATTTTCATATATATATATATATATATATATATATATATATATATATATATATAAACTTTGATAATATATAAACTTTTTTATATTTATAAACTTTGGTAATGCCTATATATATATATATATATATATATATATATATATATATATATATATATATATATATATATATATGTATGTATGTATCAGGTTAACTTGAGAAATTTTCATATATATATATATATATATATATATAAACTTTTGATAATATATAAACTTTTTATATATTTATAAACTTTTGGTAATGCCTATACTGTATTATTATATATATATATATATATATATATATGATTGTGAGACTGTGTTTGCGTGCTTGTGTATGTGTGCATATCCGCATGTGCGCGCAGTAAACGTGGGGAGGGGTTATTATCAATATGAATGTCAAAACATACGAATTTGTACTTGCTCTCTCCAGGAACGTGAAACTTGTCTATAGGAAATTGTGTATGTTCGAATTATTCTCGTGCCTCGTTTTTCTTTATTTTTTTTGTTTTGTGTGTGTCTTCTTCAAAGTTCACCATAATAGAGATTGGCCAAATCGTAAGGAAAGGATCGGTGTAGAGAACGCGAATTGCGTGAAAGAGTAAGAGACGCTGGCATGTGTCCATAAAAAAAAAACACTAACCGTGTAAGAAGATGTTGATGTTTTTAGAGGGGGGAAAGCTTTTTCGGAAATTCCGGATATTTTTGGCAGACACGTGTATATTTATTTGCGAGGAGATAAGTAGATTACATTATTCATAAATTACATGCCAAACCCGGGGGCTTGCTGCTATATAAAGAATCATCTTCAATTTTATCTTGAATCCGCCTTTCCATCAAGTCACCTTGCGCCGCCTTGACCCGTTCCTCCTTCAAGACCATCGTAAACAACATTAGCCTGGCAAAAGAGGGCAAAAGGGATGAAGGCAAATGGCGAAAAGCCGAGGCTAAAAACAGCTGGACAAGAGCACCGACAAATCAATTTAAAAAAAAATTCCTTTCACAACACCAACAATGGGGTGGGCGGGAAAATAAAAATAAAATAAAAAACACATATAAATCTGACACTAATCTCATAATTTTTTTTATTACATGTCAGTTGAAAGAAGAAAACGAAGAGGAGGCGGAAGAAAAAGGGGAAGGGGGGAATAAGAAGAGGAAAAAAGAAGAAAAAGAAGAAGAGAAATAATAAAAAGGAGAGGAGGAGGAGAAGAAGAAGAAGGAGAAAGAAAAAGAAGAGGATTTTTCGGTGTTAAAATAATTATAAACGCCGTATTTGTTTGCGGAACTGACAAGTTTATTTTGCTTACTTACCCATTTTAAATCTCGTATACGTGCGTGTGTTCGCGTTGAGTCTCTCACCATGGAGCAGCCTTCAACAAGTTAGACTAGCAGACCATTATTACAGTACACGCTTTGCTTATCACTAGGTTTCCACCAGGGTTGCATCGATTAATCGGCTGATAATCGGCAAATCTTCATACCAGTATTTATCGATTAAACGGCCATTATTTTCTTTTTCTTTTTATTCTTTTTTTCGCTTTTCTTTCCTATTTTTAGCGATTAGTCAGTTCTCATTGCAGGAATCCCATCCTTAGTTTCAGAACCCATCTGTTGTCTTAGACATTGAATAAATTTAAATAACATTTTTCATTAATTAATTTTTTGCCAATCAATATTAAGAGTGATTAAATTAATGATTCCTAACCGATTAATCGGCGCCAACTAGTGCCCACGAAATTTTGGCCTTGTGCCAGAATAATCCAATGTGGGTAAATGTAGATTTTGGATGCCTCACCGTAAAGTTGTGCAGACATCTAGTGAACTACAGTAACAACGTTTTATGCAGTTACTTTACAGCAAGACGTCTAAAATCTGTATTTACCCGCTTTGAATTAGTCTGGTAAAAGGACACAGTTTTGTGTGCGCTAGATTCCACTGATCACGCGTCTGAAAATCACTAATGAAAATGCTATAAATATAGATTAGAAAAAATGAATTAAATGAATCTGTATATTGTTTTCCTCTTCACACTGCTTCACGGTCTTTTGAACAGGAGTAGAGGTTTAGCTGTTGTTTTCTATTTAAGATTGGGCTTCCACTTCCTTCTAAAAGTCTATCTACTTCAGCTCTATACTCCTAAAGCTTGTCATTTACTACGCTAATATAACCTCCATACAGAAACACTCTACCTTGAGTGG